>PVKN010021772.1:0-15405 GCA_004027915.1 Capromys pilorides
TCCTCTTCCTCTTCCTCTTCCTCTTCTTCTTCTTCTTCTTCTTCCTCTTCTTCTTCTTCTTCTTCTTCTTCTTCTTCTTCTTCTTCTTCTTCTTCTTCTTCTTCTTCTTCTTCTTCTTCTTCTTCTTCTTTGTCTACAGGCACTCTGAATTTTCCTTTTTCTGTTACTAGGAGTTGAGCCCTGTGCCTTCTCTCTGAGCTACACACTCAGCCTTATTCATTTACTTTATCTTGAGGCAGGGTTTCACCAAGTCACTGAGTTGCCCAGGTGGGGCTCCAACTTACCATCCTCTTGCCTGCCTCAGCTTCACAGAGTCCTGGGATTACAGGCACGTGCTGTGACACCTAGCTCTGGTTTTACAAATCTTACACAGAATTGCTTTCTTTCTTTTCCCCAAATTCTCATTACTATTTTTTTGGTGTGGGCATGCCAGTAATACATCTTCTGCTTTTACTTCTTAGAAAAATAATTGCTTTTCCTTTAATTTTAACAGTGTTTCTTCCAAATATAGAAACTCAGATTGGCATGAAAAGGAATGACTCCATTCTTATTTGGCTGCTATGGTTTTCCTTGGATAATCTAATCAATGTTTTCTTTGTCTCAGTTTCAGGTTAATACATCTCTTTTCATTGCCTAGTTCTTAGACTTTGCCTCTTGTCTTTGATTTCAAGAAATTGACCTGATGCCTACTCACATTTGAATTTCTTGTATGGTGTTTATTGATTTTAGAATGCCTGGAATTGCTTAGATTGATTTAATAATTTTGGTCAGTTTTAGAAAATGATGAAAAAAAAAAGGGTAAAAACCATGTGTAAGGACTGGGAGATACCTCAGTGGCATATATGCTTGCCTGACAACCTCAAAGTGTTGAGTTCAATCCCTGGTGCAAAAAAAAAAGGAGTAGAAAATGACAAATTCTTAAATATGCATTATTTGAATAATATTGAATCACTAGATCTACATCTGTCTTATTTTCTTTCCCCTGAGATAAGTCAAAATCAATCTATATTAGATTTTTCTCTGTATCTTATATGCCTTGCTACGATCTGAATGTCTCCATCAAAACTCAAGTTAAGATAAAATCTAACTCTCATTGCATTAAGAGGTGTGGCCAAGCTGGACATGGTTGTGTGTACCCTTAAGCCTAACTAACAAGGAGGCTGAGACAGGGGAATTGAAGATTCAAAACCAGTCTGGGCAATATAGTGAGATCCTGTCTCAAGAAAATCAAGTTTTTAAAGGAGATGTGACAAGCACGATTCTTAGGAGGTGGTTCAGGCATGAGGAATCTAGTCTCATGAGTGGACGAATCTACTTAGAGACCAACAGGATGGTGGGTTATTTTAGAACATGTACGTGTCCTGTCACCATAAGATTCCCTAAACCACTCTGGGACACAGTGCCCTCACTGACAAGGAGAGCCTCATCAGTCACAATCCCTCTACCTTCCATCTACTGAGCTGTAGAACCAGGAAATGAATAAATCTTTATTCTTTTAAAATTTCCTAGTCTGGTATTTAGTTACAGCAACACAAAACTGACAAAGACACACTTCAATGCTCTTTTCAGTACATTCTACACTTCTTTGTTAAGCTCCAATCAGGGTGTACTCTAGGGACTTACACATCCATCAGAAAATAGCTAATCTTCTCTTCAACTTATCCACTGAATTCTTAGCCTTCGCAGCAGCCCTGTTCAATCCTAGATTTTCCATCTGGATCCCTAGGTCATGCCACGTGCTGTGATCTCATTCAGATCCCCTGAATACCCCACAAAATAGGGCATCTGCATTTTCAGAGGGAGGAAACAAGGCTCAATGAGATAGAATCATGCAGCACTGCACCAAAGAGAACTAGTGTGCTAGGGCTCAATTCCAAGAAGCCCAATCTGAGCAGGTTTCACAGCTTTGAGGTGCACTGCCCTTGTGCAACACTCAGTTCTGATACCAGCAACTGCGACATCGATGCATCAGATGAGGGGCACTGTTCTAAGCACACTATGTTACCAATTTTTTCCCAATAAGCTAGAGAGAGATACTGTCCCTGCTCTTCTTCAGGTGAGCAAAAGGAAGCCCGAAGAGGGTAGATCTCGCTTGAGGTTAATCTTGCTTGGGATTGTCACAGATGTAAGTCAGGATTCCAGTGAAAGAAGTCTGACCCACCTCCATGTCTTTAGCGACTCCCACTGGCTTCCCAGCTCAAGCAGGCAGCCATCTTGGAATTGTAGTGTAGCGTGGGTCAAGGAGAGCGTGGACGGCTCCCTGAGCCTGATCACTAAAACAGTAAACACATTGTTTTGGAGCAAGATGTTTTGGAAGTGCTGGGCAGATAATGCCTTGTAAGTACAGTATAGAGCAATGCAGAAAATATGGAGAATGGGGTGCGCTATATGCATCATAGATAGACTCATGCAGTGGAGATGGGGGGGGGCAGCTTTGGACCATGTCCTCCTGGACCATGATGTGGGGGTCACAGTGCCCAGGTCATGAGGAAGAGTCCAGCTTGTTTAAGCCAAGCCTCTGAGGTTCAGACGTCTGCCTCTCATGATGGCTGATAATTGCCGGGTTTGAAAGCTAAAGTTCAAGAAGTGGAGACATGGTTGGAGCAGCCCACAGGGGCCCATCACAGCAGTGGGAATGTGGAAGCTGGAGCTGAGGATGGGGAGACAAATGCTGGTCTGTGATTATCAGACCACTTCCCAGGCTTTCTTAACACAGGGATCGCATATACACTCATACATGTGTGCATGTATGTATATGGCTGGGAATTGACAAACAGCATTTATCACCTAATAAGGGCCCTTAGGGACCACATTTTCTCTGTCAGCAGATAGAACTGCCACTTCTACTCCTGTGCTGCTGTATGCGAACGTTTCTGCTTTTATGCAACTCTGTTAAGATTCCTGTAAATGCCAGGGGATAAATAGCTTGTTTTTCAGTTTTCTGGAGACAAACCACATCAAGAATCCTGGCTCCAGAGTGGCGTGCACCCCTCCCCCAATCCTGGACACGCAGAACTGAAGATGATTTATCATGAAAGGATTAATAAAGGGGCTCATCTCTCCCAATTAACCCCCTTCAAAAAGGCACGGTGAAATGCAGCGTTTCTCTTTGGTGAAGAACTCCACCATTTAACATCCTTTATCCTAGAAATGCTCAGGCGTCAATCTTTCTGTCAAAAGCAGAGCCTGCTCCCTGTTCTCGGTGGGGAGCAAGGGACACAGGAACAGCCAACAAGGCCCGGCTAGGTTACTCCTTGGATCCCAGTCACAGTCTCGCACTTCACAGCCCACACCACGGCTTGCAGCTGCACCGTTAGGGGAGTTCTTACTTCTGGGAGTGGCACACCTGTCTGTCTGGTTCGCCGTTGTGTTTGCAGAGCACAGCTGGCCCAGCACAGAGGTGGTGGAGCCTGTTTCTCAGGCTGTAGTAGGTAAGCAGGAGAGGAGATCAGGTCTACACCGCTGCATCTAGTCTTGTTTTTGTTTATTTGCTTTGTCCCAGTGCCTGCAACGCAGTTAGTGAATATCTGCTGTGTCATTCAGAGGCAGCCAACACGTTGTCCTACTTGACAATTGGCTCCCTTGGGCTTTGGAGGTCCCTCACTTGCCCACCACTTCTGTCAGTTTCACTAAGAGCTTTCAGAAATTTCATATTCAAGGCTGGAATGAACCCATGTGGATTAGAATTGGAAACATGATTATGAATTCATACCTAGCTTGATATAGGCTGTTGGTTTAATACAAAATAGTTATGGGTATGCATTCTTTAAAAGGCAACATGAATAGTCCCCTTTCCCAGATATGTCTGCCAGCAAGACCCAATAGTGATTGCATTCTGCTGTTAGTGAGCAGAGCTTGCCCTTGGATTGGCGTCGCAGTATCATTCTTTAATAAAGCGAATCAGGCATCTCTGGGCAATGACAAGGCCCACATCTTGGAAATACACACGATGGCCTGAACCGGGGCGGGTGGTGGCGTGCACCTGCAGTCCCAGGCACCCTGGGATGCTGAGGCAGGAGGGTCACAGTGTAAGCCCAGCCTGTGCAAACTGGCACCTTAGGAAGACCCTGCCTCAAAACGTAAAGATAAATGAAAGAGCTGGGAATACTGTAGCTCAGTGAGAAGGCTTTGCGTTGTATTCCCAGAAATTGAGGAAAAAAATATTCTAGCTTATTATGTAGGGTCAGAAATAAGAAAGGTCTCAAGGAAAATAATGTGGGTTTGTCACAGGGACAGGAAAGCTTACTGAAAGAGTATTTAGAGACCAAAGATGGAATGATTTGTGGAATAAAATAACACTGGATTATGATTCTG
Organism: Capromys pilorides; assembly: GCA_004027915.1. Classification (NCBI taxonomy): domain Eukaryota; kingdom Metazoa; phylum Chordata; class Mammalia; order Rodentia; family Capromyidae; genus Capromys; species Capromys pilorides. The sequence goes on from PVKN010021772.1 coordinate 4,315, forward strand.
AAAACAAAATAAATACCCGTAGGTCCATAGTCTAAATGATTGAATAAATCAGTAAACAGGACAAAAAAAAAAAAAAAAAAAAAAAAGGTCTATTTAAAAGAATTCTAATGATTTTTATAGATACTCTGTCACCAAGGGACATAGCATAACATTCCACTTTTTAAATGCAGGCTACACTTTGTGACTCACTTGTGTAAAATACGGGATAGAAATAGGGAAAAGAACCATGCTGTGGAGCGGCCAGACGAACACTCCCCAGGTGGGCGGTGGAGGCCGACATCGTCAGCGGTGGGGTGCGCTGATAACACGCAGCCTTCCTGTGATGTGCTGGGATTGGCTCTGCGGCTCTGTGGCTGTGCTTGCCCAGAGTCTGTCACCCCAAGCTACTTAGAAGGAAAGCAACAGACAAAGGCCAACTGAGGGCCCTTCCACAAAATAAGGTCACTAGCACTCTCGGCATGGCCAAGAACACCTCATACAGGGAAGCCAGGGGAGCGGGCACTTGTGAGCTAACTAAATGGCCATGGTGTATCCTGGAGGGAATTCTGGAACAAGGAAGAGGGAAAACTAACAGCTCTGTGGGACTTTGGTCCACTCGTTGTGGTGCACACCATGGTCATCTGCGATGTTTGGGACGGGGGAGACGCGGTGGGGCATACGCAGAACGTTACAGCTGTTCTACAGCACTATTGGCAAATACAATATTCTGAACATTAGAAACACATAGTAACCCCTCACACCCGCCCCCCGGGGCCCCACCTGAAGCTGCCGGAGGTGACGACAGCAGGGGGATGCGGCTCTACTGAGGCAGGGTCCGTGTGTGCTGCGCACAGCTCCCATGGCTCAAGGGAGGTGGGGGAGAAAAGCCAGAGCAGCAGCACCTTCTGCAGATGGGAAGGGAGCAGGTGATGGAGGGAAGGGGAGGAAGGGGGAGGGGGCGCAGAAAGCCTCAGGCCGCTCCGCGTGCGTGGGTGGCAGAGGGGGCTCCCGGGCGCTAGCCAGCGCGCTTGGGCTTCTCAGCTGTCCAGGTAACGGTTCCTGCTCCCGTTCTGGCTGCTTCTGCCTCGGTTGGTCCTTGCGATGCGTAGCTGGTCTCCGCGATGCGTAGTTGCCCTCTGCAATGCTCGCCGGCAGAACCAGTCCCCAGCCTACTGCTGTGCTTCCTGCCTGCTTATCACAGAGAAGCCCTAGACCATCAGAGATCGGGGCTGGCATCCTGGGAGCGGTCCTGCCCAGTGCCCGTGGGCGTAGGCGAGCCCGCCCCCACAGGCTGGCGGTGCTCTCGGAGCCTCTGCTTGCTGTTGCACGTGGACCACCTTCCTGAGAAAAAAGGAAAAATAGAAGTAAAAGTAAAACAATACAACGTACTAATAAAAGTAAAAAAAAAAAAAAAAAAAAAAACTCCCCCCAAATAGCACCCTGCTGGCAGCCGCATTTCATCCTCACAGCAGCGCGCTGCCAGCTTCGGGCCGCCCTTCAGTTTTGCGTGCAGCAGTTCTGTCCTCACTTCCCACACGAGGCTTCTCGCAGAGATGGCGTCGCTGAGCTGCAGGGGCACAGGTGCTGACACAGTTATTTCCGGAGCGCTTGGCTCCTGGAGAAGGCAGAGCCATGCGCAGCGCCGCCGAGGTAGTGAGGGAAGGGGAGCCCTGCAGCCCTTGCGCAGCTCCCCGGGCCGGGCCCCGAGGCCAGCAGCAACCTAGCCAGACGCTCCCACAGCTGAAGTGGGCCAGGGCGACTGCCATAAAAATGAATGACAGCTTCCAGGTTCTGGTCTGTCAGGTAGAGAGTTCAAACATGGACGCTTCGTTTGAACAAGCAAAAAACTAAGCTAACTGAACTCAGTCTACTCTGAGGCCCTGCAGACGACTGAAGTTCACACGCGAGCCTCTGCCCACAGAGATGGGGCCCTGGCAGGCCTGATCTCCGTCTGCTGGAGTGGATGCCCGCCTCTGCCGGACTCAGGGCCCGCACAGGAGCGCCTGACCTGTCCTTCCCAGGGTGAGGGCCAGGGCGGACTGGTCCCTGATGTCAGGGCTCCAGGTGGGCACTCAGCAATGCTTTTGTACCTTTGACATCTGGGAGCTCTTCCTGGTTCTCACAGCAAAGGTGGGAGAACGTCTTCTCATGCTTTTGGTGGGGAAAAGTAAAAAAAGCATGCTGAAATATACCGCAGAAGCCTGGCAGGATTTTGTTTTATTTCAGACTTCAGCTTTGAGAAGAAGTCTTGCTAGACACCTCAAACTCAGCTTACACTCCTGATCCGCCTGCCTCAGCTCCTGTGTGTTGGGATTACAAACCTACAACACTGCTGAAGCAGTGTATTTCAAATAGGCCTGTCTTCCAGAAGAGCTGTTTCACGAGCTCACCTGCAGCTGAGCCCATTTTTGCTGAGAAAGAGAAATACCTAAAGCTGCCCCATCTTCTTCAGCACCTAAGGCCAGGCAGCAAAACCTCAGCGTTGTGAAGTTCACAGCCCATGGGCATAGTTTGGGTCACTAAAACATCAAGACCTGATCACACATGACTCATGCTAAGAAATCAAGTGGAAAAATGTGTACAACGTGCAACAACATAGACACCATAAGCAGAGAAATGAAAATTTTTTCTCTGAAGAGCTTTCTCTCTGAATTTCCCATTCAGGCAGACTGACTGCAGGACTGCCTCCATGTCCACTTCACTGTGGAGCTCATCTCCTAAAGGTTTGAGTCAGGAAAGAGAGTGACTAGGTCAAGGACAGGCCAACTCCAGGGTGATGAGAGCTGTCCCCAAACAGTAGAAGACCTGCCAGATGGAAATGGTCACACTTGGGTGCAAAGAAGAATGCGTGAAAGCCACAGGAAGAAACCTGCAATGCATAAAAGAGAGTGGATTTCTAGTCAGGAGAACTACTCAAGCCGGTAAGATCTGCCTTCACAGACGGTCTCATCCTCATTCTTCAAGGTGTCCGAAGGAGAGAGTGTGGAGGGAATGGTCTAGAAATGTCTCACAACCCGTGGTATTTCTGCATTACTATGTCATGAAATTAATTTACCAAGATGCTAACATTTTTATTTCTAAGTAATATACATATTCTTCCTTGGACCCGGCCAGTCATAAACGGAAGCCGTGAGTCTAATTGAACCTCTTCTCCCTTAAATATTGGGTGTTAAGTATTATGTCCAAAAATGAGAATGTGACCCATAAACAGAATTGGTATAGAGAATGATGCTGTTGGTGACCTGTACCAGGTCACGTGGTTCTGTTGGAATTGGTTTGTGGGGGAAGTTTGGAGATGTGTGCTATGAAAGCCTTGGAATGCTATAAAAGGAGCATGATGGATGATTCTGGTTGGAGCTCCAAAGACTGATAGGAATGTGGACAGTAAAATCCAGGCACAAGAAGCTTGAGTTGGGAACAAAGATTTCATTGGCCGCTAGACAACAGGGTATGTATGTTGGACTCAAAGAAAAAAATGGCTACATTTGGCCCATGTCCTGATACTTCATAGACTGATATTAAGGTCAGTGAAGTAGTTAATCTGGCAGAGAAAATTTAAAGAGAAACCAACACAAGGGTCACAGCACAGGTAGTACTGACTGAGTTAGCTAGATTTATAAGAATTGGGGACAAAAGACAGAGCAGTAGAGAAAATGAAAATGTTACATTTGAGCCCAAAAGGAACAATGTGTAAAGTTGGGGCAAAGGAGGTGCAACTGCTGAAGCAATTAGAACTGTTAAAAAGAAACGAAGCCCCTTGTAGTGGGACAAGAGGAAGGGTGGCTTGAGGGCTTCTTAGGTATCAGCAAGACTCCTGCCGTTGCAGACTCAAGAGTACAAAACTTTCCATTTGCGAAGAGTGCCTGGGATGCCTACTCAGTAAGAATCTACCAAGAAATCAGTTCTTCAGATTAATCTCACCAAGCAATTATCTAGGCACTCAGAGCTGCTGAAGTTATGGTGCAGTGGGGCCTGGCTAGTGTGCAAGCTGACGGTCAGGATTGGCATCCTCTATGCTGTGCCGTTCACTGGCGTGCAGAGTGCAGGAGTTGTGGGATCTTCGAGGCTTCCAACCTGATATCAAAGAAAAGCTTAGAAAGCCGTGGAAGGAGCCTTTAGTAGCATAGTTCATTAGCCTGTGGGAATGAAGCCAGGGTACAGTGCGGAGACCCCATGAACTTGGAGATGCCAAGAAAGTGGAACATCTGCCAAGAAAAGCTGCATGCCAGTGTGGAGGTGATCTAAGTAAGAGGCTGTGTGTGTGGTCTGCAGCTGACCAGATCATAGTGCTGGCCCTGCCAAAGCGCTCTAGAACTCACAGTTTACCCCTGTGCACCTTTGAAGGCAGATACGGGGCACAGGAATCAGTGCTTGTCTTCTTGGATTTCAATCTTGCTTTGCTCTGATTCATTGCTTTTTTCAACTCTTCCTTTGAGAATGAGAATATTTTCTCCATGCCATTGTAACTTGGGCTTTTGTTACTTGACTTTTTTTTTTATTTTTATTTTTACAGGTATTTACAGCTAAGAGTGAGCTTTGAATCTCAGAAGAGAGTTGGACTTAGACTTTTGGAAAGTTTGTAACTCTTGAGATTTTGGAGAAAAGATTATTGTGTTTCCAGTTATACTCAGGACAGTTGTGTTGTTAGGCGGAGGCATGAATATGCTAGTGTCTTTATTTGGAGATTAAGTATAGGTGGCTAAGGAGTTGAGGGTGGGTGTGAAGTTAACAAGGATCCGAGGTATTCCAGTTTCACTGGACTAAGAAACACCTACCTGATTAGTCATGGAGCCATGACCTTGGGTACTGTATGTCTTGCCCTTCTGCCCCACGCTTCTCTGCTATGCCTCCTTGCTGCATGAACTAAGCAGCCTTGCTCTGTTGTGGCTTTCCACCTTGGAGCCAGCAGACTGTGGGCTGAAGCCATGAGCCTAATTAGACTTCTCTTCCTTCAAGCTTTAGATACCAGGTGACAGGAAAGTGACTAATGCACCTTTTTGAAATAAATAAATGGGCTGTAATAAATAGTGCATCTCACTGTCTCCTCATAAAGCTGTGACCTTAGGACTATGTTCGTGTTCCTCCCAGCACTTCCACTTGGTGAACTGCTTAAAATAAAAGCTCTGTCTTCTCTGTTTCCTCCCCGACTATCTTAGCACTGGCCATGCAGTGTGGTCTTAATACCACAGGAGAAAGGACTTTTGGCTTCATATTACGATGACTTTTGTAGTAAATTTTGTTGCTTTAAGTCATCAGCATGTTGTATGCATAGAGCTTGCCATGGCAATGTGAAGCAAAGACAGTGAGAGCTTTTGAGAGAAAACCCATGAACAATAGAAATCACTAGGTCCAAGTAAGGAGCGAGCCATAGTCTCAAATCATCCTCCACAATATCAACTTAACGCAGTCCTAGTGGCCAGCAGATCTGTTTCTACACCAGCATCACAGGACTTTGGCAAGGAGCTGAGGCACACCTTCATTACTCAGCTCATTCTTTCAGCCTAAAACTTCCCATTGGCATGGAAGAACTAAACCAGGAGGCTGGGCACCTCAGGTCCTGATAGTGGACATACAATTCCCTCAGCTCATGCTTATTCTTTATATATGGTGTCAAACAGAATGATTTTACCCAATATTTTTAGACATTCAATGTAACAGAATCAACAGTCACTGAGCCATCCACTAATTATATTGGTAACTATTTTGTTTTATAATTTAGTTATGTAAGAAAAGCACCTATCTTCAAGTTACTGGATATGGGACTACACAAAAACTTCACTGTGGGTACTTGCTGCTGACAGCCCCTTGTCACTGACAGAGGGTTAGTAACATCCACCGAAAGAGCACTGAAAGTGAGAGATCAGTGCGAGGGAGGAGGGGGCTGCCAAACGTCAGGAAATTTATGTGCAGGAATTTCTATGACACGTGAACAACTTCACTGCTCCAGTTACCAAGTGTATGTGAAGCTACGCTGAGCCTGTATTTCTCCTTAAGTGAAAACAACTGAATGTTTCTATAGTTATAAAATAAAGACTAAGAAATTAAACTCATAATGAATTGTAAGCCTTTAAGATGTTTGTTGTTTGCTAAAGGGATGCAAAAGATCAACTGGTTTGAGCTAAAGATGTAAAATACCAAGCAAAGGTGACAATGAATTTAGAAAATGCTTTAATTCTGTGGTGTGGTTCTATGTTGTCAAAAGTACAGACGACATCATCACGGCGATCCTGCCCAAAAGATTCAGTCATTAAAATATGGAGAAGTGGGAAGATTACTGGGCAACACTCATTGCTGTAATAAATGCCAGGTTAGCTTTTCCTCTGTTGAATCTGATGAAATAGAAGAAACATCGCTAACAAATGAGAAGCAGTGTAGCACTTGAATAAAGGAATTTTCTACTTGAGAGGATTAAACAAAGAGGCAAAGGCGAAATGTTTTCACTTAGATTTACAGTTTCTCAGCTTTCTGATGTAATTTATTTGATCAGGCAGCCTTTGATGTGCTAAAAACAGAAATCATCTCAACACCTTGGTTCTGTGAGTTTTGAGATGGGAATAAAGTTTTAAAATTCTTTTGCTAGCGTATTGATCCTGAGGTAGCATAGCAGAATCATCCGCAATATCAGGTAAATGCCGTCACTTTTCTTTCATGCTCTTCTGATTGGATGACACAAAGTAGCCTACCTATTATAATTAACTTTATTTTAAATGAAGAGGAGTGAAAACATAATCACAGAAGAGGTAAAAATAAGCAAAATGAAGTCTTCTATGAAGCAGTCTCTGAGGAGTTTCTATGATGGGTAATAGATAAAATGTACCCGGACAGGGCAAATGCTCTGTGGTTTTTACACTTGAAAGGTCCGTGTAAGATTCTCCTGTAATTGGAAAAGGCAGATAGAGGTGATGCATGTCCAAGGAGCAATGTGCAGTGGGGTCTGAGTCCCAGTCTTTCCTGAACACTAACCCTGACAGGGGAGGACTTGAACAGGAGAATGATCTCCGAGTCTTCCTCTGCCTCCCAGGCCCCACCAGCTCCTCTGTGAGGCGCTCGCTCGCTCTCCTCCTCCTGGCCTTTGGCTGTCCTCTTAGATCTGCCCTCTCCTGGCTTCAGAGTTCTCATCACACAGACACATAAACCCCTTCCACTTTGCCAGGTCTCGTGGAAGCCCAGTGAATGTGGGCTTGCTGAGAGGATGGCCGCTTCTCCGCCTGTGCCTGTGTCTCCACCTCCTTCCTTCCTCACAATGCCAGCTCTCCCTTTCCTTAGCTCTCCTAAAGCCGGTTGTTCCCAGACCCCTCTGGAGGTGTGGAGCCCACTGGGTGCAGTCTGCCCTCCACTTCCCAAGGAGGCCCCCACAGTGAAGAAGGCCTAGGCTTGGTCCACTCTGTTCCTCACCAAGCCTCTGACTCCGCACTCTGCAAGTGCATCATTTGCCTACACTACGACCTCTCACCAGTAATTAAAGTTCTAGGATCTTTATGATATAGAGACCCTCCAAATGATATAGGGGAAAAATCATCTCCTGGCCTGACCTGGGACAAGTCTGTGTTCTCTAAAACTGAAGAATGAATTTTAGGAACAAATGGAGGTTATGAGCATAACATATTTATTGGGGGAAAGAAAGCTTCTATCCAAGAGAGGGACAGAAGGGGGGCCCAAACAGGTTGTCCCCAGGAAGCTGTCTCTTCCATGGACTTTTGAGGTGGGTCTAAGGATGTGGAGAAGACATGGGAACTTGCTTAGGTGGGCATGAGGTGGGGAAAAGCTATGGTCAGCCAATGAGGTTACAAGCACCACTGCTCAGGTAAAATTGATTAAATCTAGTACCAAATGGTGAAATGAGTCATGTAGCAATCAGGCATGAATCCAGGACAGTCTTTTCCTGTTGGGGGTTGGGTTAGTGACTGTTTTGGGCTCTTTCAGGGTGACTGATACCTATGCAGAGTATCAGTCCCTGGTGCCCATCTCTAGGGAAGTATGTGGCTGTATTTGATTCCTCTTTTGTCTTGAGGTCTGGCCCACAGTGAGGAGTGTCTGTCTCTTCCAAGTCATAATGTTACCTTGTTCTCCATATTGTCTCCTTGAGGGCCTGGCCCTGTCTGACTGCCTATAATATTTCTATCTAATTCAGTTGCCTACAAAATTTACAGCATTTGGCAATTGTGTTTCCTCCCCACCGGTCGGAGTTCCACCAGCCCAACATTCACCCCTGTGCCACCTGTGCCCTGGATGTGCCGATTAGTGTCACACTGAATGTGATATAAGCAATGGCCATCTCAGGTGGAGAAAAGATACAAGTTTATGCAGGTCAATTAGTGGCACTGAGCACGTAGTGTGGAAGTCCGCAAGGGGCTACATGAATAAAAGCAGAGAGAGCAAGCAGACTTCGGTGTAAAGTGGTCTCCAGAAGACGCCAGAGTACGACGATGTTTTTTCTGCATTAAGACAGCAGAAAAAACAGACCTGGTAAAAAGAGACCTGAACTCTGACCAGGGAAGTGTAGGAGACAGCTAGGGTACAATTATGATATGGTTTTAAAGCTGGAGTAAATGTAAGGTCAACCTAGAATGATTTCCCACGGTAAGCCCAAGCCACAAGGGCAGCTCTGTGAGCAGCAGAGACACAGTAGTAAGATGTTCAGGGTCATAGATAACTGCACTGCTCTTCAAGTCCTGAAAACAGCAGCATCTAATAGAAAACCTGAGGCCGGAGCTATAGTTCCTAGTAGGTAGTTCTGGGCAAAGGGCCAGTCTGATTGTTTGGACTGATGTGAACAGCTTTAAAAAAAAAAAAAAAAAAAAAAAAACAGCACCACCTTGGCTTTATCTCTGGAGACTCCCATGCACGCTGCCTGGGGCTGGGCACTAGAGCACGTGTGCATGTAAAAATCCTTACTGACCCAGTTGTGCAGTCAGAATTATAAGCCACCGAGCTAAAAGCCACAAGCATGGAGCTCGGTCACTAACAACCCCTGCTTGGCTATGGAGTCTGTCTCAAATGTCCCCAGAACAGGACCTTGTGGCCTTGTGGGAGCTTGAGGTGCCATGAAGAGTGGTCAAAGTGGAAAGAGATGCCCGTACTTGGACCTGGGATAAGCTGGGGCCTCGCAGGACAGCTGTGAAACTTGCCTCAGCGAAGAACAGCTAGGCGACCTCAGAAATAGCTGCCACTGAAGGACTGGCCACGCACGAAAGGCAGCGTGGTAATTGTGCTGCCGCCACTGAGCCACGGAGTTCTCCTCATCACTCTTCGGGTCCCTTAACCTCGCAGTCTGCAGTGATGTTCCCCCACCTCGCTGTCTGTTGACCCCTCTTTTATGGACACTGCTTCCTATTTCCAAAATCCAGTCACCATTTCAAGTGTGTCAAGCAAGGGTGTGTTTGGGAGCTGGCTTTCCTGGGTTCTAACCTGATTCAGCCCTTCTTACCTTGCCCTTAGGGAAGTTACCTGACCCTTCACGCTTCTTCCCTAGGTGATATTTGAAACTTACTGTGCTAAATCTTTCATAAATCATCACCGATGACTTCACTTATCTTTCTGCAGCATTAGACACTGCAAAAATCTTGATTTTCCCTAGCTTATTACGTATTTCTACTCCTGCAATGTCTTTCCTTCTTCTATATACCTAACTGGGAACTTTCCCTGGACCACCAATAAGTGGCTTCTGCGTGGGAGACTTCTTCCACTGTAGGCTGTGGCATACTAGCCTGGGGCTGTTGTCTTCCTCCACTGCCAGATGGTGGGCTGGATGTGGAAGGGAGCTGGTGGCACAGTTGGTTCTCAGGAAACATCTTTTGGAAGGAGAGATGAGAGGTACAAAAATAACAAGCAAAGCCCTTTATTCCGAAGCATCTGTGGCACACGCGGTGTAGCTGACCCCAGTCATGCCCTCGCCAGTGGTCGGTTCTGAGACAGGCAGGTCTAAGCTGCTTGGGTTCAGGAAGACTTCAGAGGAGGCGGACTTGAATCCTCTGAAAGAAAACAAAGTCTGACTACTTCCTGCCTAGTGAGTGTCAGGGAGGCTGTGTTGGCCCTGGTCGAGGTGGGCGGCCATGCTATGGTCTTGAGGAAAGCCAGCTTCATGGTGGTGGCAGGCTGGAGGTGAAATCAAAGTGGCGACTCAGAAGGGACCCCGGTGTTGTGCGGTACAGCCGAGTCTCTGAGCCAGCTGCTCCTGGGGCCAGCGTGTCTCTGGGCTATGCTCTCTGAGACCACAGCTTGTACACTGACAGGGTTTGATGCACAACTAGGTTTTAATTTCTTAAAATGCATTGCAGCCAGGGACCTGTGGCCACTAATTCCCTGCACAATGCTCCCCTTGGCACTGAACATGCATCATTTTTGTCATTTTCTGATGCCATCCTGAAAGTCTATCTTCCTGCATGTTTAGCTGTGCCGTTCTGGTTACCTTGGTATCCCGAACCAATTCTCAATACTTACCTATTATTTATTTATTATTTTAGGGAAGGGTCTACAGGGTGTTCAGGGTCTGATGACTAGCTCAGACTCGTAGTGATCCGCCTGTTTACAGCTTCACAATAGCTGAGATTACAGGCACATGCCACCATGCCCAGTCTCAATTGCTGTCACAGCAAACCCTGGGGGAGGGCCAGCGCGGTAGGCCTGGGGATTGAACCCCGGCCCCTGCACCTGCTTCTAGGTGCTTTAATCCACTGAGCTATTTAGCCAGCCCAGTATTTACCTATTATGATCCTTTTGACTCTGAGGAAGAGCCGGAAGCCACATGGTACCAGATCTAGTGAATGAGGAGGACAAAGAGCTGCCTTTCCTGGGGACGGCACCCGGAGAGGAACTTTCCTTCTGTTTTAAATTTGACTTTGTAAAGACTCTTATGAAAGAGGAGCTCCAGACCTGCTTCAGCAAGGGGCAAGGACAGTGTGGCAAGTGAAGCAAGCGAGAGGGTTTTGAGAGGATTAGCGGGAATGCGTCTTTTACCATAACAACTTTTTAAAAATTTAGACACCACGTTTTTCTCACTGTGATACATATCCATATAGAATAAAAACAGTGTTGGTGAAGCACTAGCTTTCCAAATGAAAAAAAGAAAGAAAGAAAGAAAGAAAGAAAGAAAGAAAGAAAGAAAGAAAGAAA
>PVKN010021773.1:0-15403 GCA_004027915.1 Capromys pilorides
CACTCGGGTTAAAATTTAAAAGGGGTTAGGAAAAAAACAGAGAGCTAGAGAGGAAGAGAAGGAGGAGGAGGGGGAGGGGGAGGGAGAGGGGGAGGAGGAAGAAGAGATTAGAAGTAAGGGTAGCTGGGTTGGGGAGATAGCTCAGTAGAATAAGGACTTGCCTGGCAAGCACAAGGGCCTGAGTTCAATCCCCAGTTCTGCAAAATAAAAAGTGAGGGTAGTTGACAGAGGGGGATCACACCAACCTTGGGAAACAGGTCCAGAAGAATGGAGGGAAAGAGAGAAAGAAAAGATAATGGAAGAACAAAATAGAACAACAACCACAAAGATGCTAGAAACTATGTTCACGCTTATATTAAAAGATCAAACAATGAAGAAGAAAACTAAAACAGAGAAGAAAGTCCACTTCCAGGTTTGTCTCTGCTGTCACTGGTAGACGACATGTGGAGACAGAGTCCTGATCCATGTGGATCTCTCCCAGCAAGCCAGCAGTAGCTTTTTGGCAGGGCGGTGGGTAATCCCAGCAAGCCTGCACCTTCTGGCTGAGACAGACTCCCTTGGCCTGCAGCTGTCAGCACACCTTCTGTGGGCCTGAGCCCAGTGGGGAGCCGCTAGCTGGAGCCAGCAGCAGCAGCAGCAGCAGCAGCAGCTTTGAGTTCTGAGCTCAGCAGGCCCCTCTCCAAGATGGCGCCCGGCCAATCGCTCTCTCACAGGCTACGGCTGAGCCCTCAGCACTCACCACAAGCTAGTGCTGTCCTTCACATGGGCTGCGTCTCTCCGTGGAGGCCTCTGGGGAGGGTCTCCAGCAGTCACCATGTGTCCTCAGGTTTGAATCACTCCTCTCACATAGTGAGTCCTATCTCAGGGAGAAAGCAGGGGCAGCTATCGCTACCTTCTTCCTCTTTACTGAAGTTTCTCCCTTAGCTCTCTCTGTGGGCCTCAATTCGCATTCTTCAGTGCAGATCCTTTCTGGGTGCAGGGGACCCGCTTCCCTCCTCCTCGCCCTCACATTGCTGTATTCCTGGACAGCAACACTCCGAGAGGCTCTTTCTCTGCTGCTTACAACTCCACCATCTTGGTGCTTCCCCTCCACTTCATATATCTCCTATATTATTAGCACAGGTTTGCAGTACCTAATGTGTACATCCCTTGTGTGGAGGTAGTGCATGCCCATAACACATCTTCATGCCTTTTGTCATTCCTTTTCCTTCCCCTCCCTCTATCTCTTGATCCCCTTCACATTTGAGAAAGGTCCCCTGTCATTTTGTTTTGTTTTTTTGAGATAGGGTTGATGGACATAGTTCAGGCTGGCCTTGAGCTCACGAGTAGCCCAGGATGGTCTCATACTTGCGGTGATCCTCCTGCCTCAGCCTCCTGAGTGCTGGAATTACAGGTATGCACCACCAACCCTGTCCTTTTTTTCTTCAATTTTTTAAAAAATCCTCTCTCAGCAGTAGACTGGCTTAAACTGGGGCGAGTGTGATGAGCCCTGAGCCACAGGAAAGGGGGTAACGCAGACCGTAAGCCACACAGGCCCAGGCAAGTCCTCAACCACCGGCCCCAGTGCACAAAGACGAGACTTTCCAGGTACCAGACACACTCTCGCCTCCTTTCCCAAATTCTCCAGCACGTACATGGCCCAGAGAGGCGAAGCCCCCCAAATACTGAGTCACTGAATACATGGCTATGTGAGCCTCAGAAAACACAAACATTGAGACGCTCAGGCTCACAGACCTCGAGCAGCACAGTTGCACGGGCCACACAGGCAGGCTATATCCTCAGAACCCCATTAGCTCAGGCTCCACCTCTGAGGTAAGGCAACCGCGGTCGCGATCTGGAGACCACAGGCCGGGCTCAGAGAGCAGCAGGGCATTGCACATGCGCACTCCTGTCTAAGGCACCTGAGAGCAACGAGCTGAGAGCAGCCGGCCAGAGAGGCCACACCCCCACTCCCCACCGGCCACCAGGCCTCCTCTTTGCTCTCTGACCATCAGCCAGTCCTCAGCTCTGAGGCCCATCCTGGGTGGGGTGCTGCGACCACAGCAAAGACCTGGACAGCACCTAACTGTCCCCAGGGGCCTCAGCATTCAGTGGGCACGTCAGCTCCATCCCAAGATAACGACACTTAGAGGTGGCTGACTCGGCTGAGGACCTCCACAGGACCCTGGGAGCACAGAGGAGGTGCTTGACCCCTGGGATGGCTTTCTGGAGGAACTACAGCCTGCAGGGTGAGCCTGTAGGGTAGGAGTGAGCAGAGCGTCCAGGGGGCCAGCGAAGGAAGCAGGCCAGCCAGAGGCTATGAGCAGAGAGTGGACGTCCAGTTGTCCAGTAATTCGTTCAGTTATCTGGTCATTCTACAAACATGTATTCACTGCAAACCTGAGGCCAGAGCCTGTAGTGGTTCAAAATATGACTCATGTATAAGAACTCAGGCCACCGCATCAGTCGCACAGCAGGGCAGAGCTGATACAACCACATACACTCCCTGAGGGTTACAGCACTGCCGGAAAAGCACCCCAGGCTGGGTATGGTGGCGCATACCTGCAATCCCAGCACTCAGGAGGCTGAGGCAGGAGGATCGCTGTGAGTTTGACACAGCCTGGGCTACATAGTGAGTTCAGGGCTGGCCTGGATTTTTTTTTAAAAAGCACATGAGTCAGAGTAACCCATTTAACTGGAGCTATAGGTTGGTTCTCCTGACTGTCTTCTGAGCAGGACATAAAACCCAGGAGCTGGGGTTGCACCGCAGCCCAGTGGTAGACTCCGAGCTCGGCATGCAGGAAGTCCTGTATTCCATCCCCAGCACTGAAAACAGAACAACACAAAGCCCAGACTGGCAGAGAGGGGACAGAGACAGATGAGGGGCACGTTTATTTATTCCTTCCTCTTCAGCTTTGGCACACAACCAAAGTTACCGGGCGCCAGGCACAGCTTTTCTGATCTTGGTAACAAAGAAAAAGAATATTATCGATACAACAATGACCCAATTTTTTCTTATCACTTCAGATTTTTATTTTCCTCTTACTGAAAGAGTGCTCACTAAAGTGACTTAGAAAACACCGGTCCTTATCTTATATCAGTCTGCTCTGCATAGAGACAGAGACGTAAATGGACCCAGCAGGCCCTGGGGCTACTGGGAGACTCATCTGTCTCAGAGCTATTGGCGTGGGCGCGTTCCACACTGCCTGGTCCCCCACAGGGCAGGGGCCTGAATCCAACTCCACTGTCACATCCAAGTAGTGACCTCAAGACCACAGTGGCTTCCTGGCTGATAGCGATGTCAAGGTACCATCGACCGTGACTTCTTGACTTCAGCATCCTTAAAGCACACAGAAAAGAGTGCCCACTGCTAACCGTAACACTCTGGGGGCTGGATAAGAGGCTCGTGAGCTTGGGACCGGCGAGGTGGTTCAGTGGTCTAAAGCGCCTGCTTAGGAGGGCTCAGGCAACTGCGGGGACTGCAGTTTGATCCCCGGCACCACATGCTGCGCCAGCGCCACCACCAGGGCAGGCTGAGCCAGCCACAAAATGAATAAATAAAGAAACAAACAAACACAACAAGCAAACAAATAAATAAATAAATAAAATTTAAAAAAAAAAAGAATGCCTGTGGTTAAAATTATCTGCTTTAAAAAAAAAAAAAAAAAAAAGAGGCTCGTGAGCTTGAGTCCAATGTGAGCAACTTAACCAGACACCTCGCCTCAATAAAAGGAGGGGGTATACTGGGCATGATGGCAGATGTCTGTGATCCCAGCAAGCACTGGGGAGGCTGAGGCAGGAGGATTGCCCAGCATTTCAAAGGCAAGCCTGGGCTACACAGGGAGACCGTGTCTCAAAAAAAAAAAAAAAAAAAAGAGAGGGAAAAGCTGTGTTGTTATTGGCAGCCACTGAAACTGGAAATTAATCATGGGTGTGAGGGCAGGACAAGGCCTCAGTGCCCACAGCAGTCAAGCTGCCTCGGTCTTGAGAAAAGCGTCCTGCCTGGACAGTTTTGGCTATGAGTCACTAGGCAACCTTCTGTCTTGTGATACTAACTTTGTAAAGCTATAAATAAATGCATCTGTTGTTGTTCTTGGAGTCCTTTGCCAGTCGGGCAAACAGGCCTCCACCTGACCCAGCTCTCATCTCCTGGCCTATCTTTTCCTCATTCCTGCTGCCGCTTCTCACCAGGGTTACCTGAGGTACTAACAAGTCCCCACAGGATGTGGTTCAAGGTGAAAACCTTTGATATAATCCTCAGTCCTAGTCAAAAAATTAAAATATTTTGTTTTAAAGTGCATCTTAGGGAGCTGGAGAGGTAGCTCAGAGGCATAAGCACCTACCTGGTAAGCACAAGGACCTAAGTTCGATCCCCAGCCCCACATGCAAGTGTGATCTTGACCTTGGATGCCTGGTGTGCTATCTTGGCTTCAGAGGGGGACGCCCACCATGTGGCCCAGAGCAAGGTGTGGTGTCACATGCCTGTAATCCCAGCACTCTGGGAGGTTGAACCAGGAGGATCTCTGTGAGTTCAAGACCAGCCTGGGGGCTGGGGACTACAAAAGTGAGCAAGACCAGCCCAAACTGCATAGTGAGACCTTGTCTCAGAAAAGGGGGAGGGGAGCTTTCAGGATAGCTCAGTGGTTTAAGCCCTTGCGCCTGCAATCCCAGTCAGGCACCGGGATTGGCAGTTCAATCCTCAATCCCACACTTAAGGCAGCGTGAGGCAGAAAAAAAAAAAAAAAAATCCTTCTAAAGTGCATCTTAGAACCAGTGAAGGTGAGTGAAGGTGTTTCTTTAATGTCTACCTTGTGTCTAGGTCAGGCTAGGGACACAGCAGTGACAAGGGGCTTTGCCTCATCAGGAAGAAGTTGAAACTTATACACTTACTCTGCCAAAGTGTTGCTATTTGAGACACCCTGGTGGCTAAGACAGCACCACCTGCCCCACCCCCCCAGGACTCAGAATCCAGGGAAATGCAGGCTGTCCAGGGTTACGGTGGGGACAGTGTTGCCTAGAGACCTAAGGGAGCCAAGACAGGTACAGGAGTCTCCACAGGTCAGCACAAGACTCCTGAGGAAAGCTCAGCCTTGTAACCTCATCCTACCAAGCCACAGAGTTGTGGAAAATGAGCCAGGAAGAAGGAAGACCCTTCTGCATCCAGTGCTGCAATTTGGTCAGGAGCAGGTCAAGAACCAAGGCAATTAAGTGGGCGTGGTGGCGCGGGCCTGTGATCCCAGCCCTTGGGAGGCTGAGGCAGGAGGATGGCTGTGAGTTCAAGACCAGTCGGGGCTATAAAGTGAGCTCGAGGCCTGCCTGAGCTGCATAGCGAGACCCTGTCTCAAAAAGACCAATAATAATAATGATAATGATAATGATAATAAAATAAAAATGAACTCAGGCAATGGCTTTGAATGCCAAATAGGGGCCTGTAAAAACACCCAGAGATCAAGATGAATATATTAACGCAGTATTTTAACAGACAAATGTGAAGCATTCCTGGTGTTTTGCCAAACTAAATATAAAACTTTTAAATAAAATTCACTGCCATGCTGCCCATGGAGATGCCTAAAGCAAAAGGAAAAATATGCACCCAGCTTTGACAGAAATCAGTGTGTGGATAAACTTTTCCTCACTTCTTAGAATCCACGATCATTCTTTCAAAGCCTTAAGCACCCTCGATGTGTGCCAGGCCTGGGCCGGGAAAGGCTGGAGTGGAACAAAAACTATGACAGGTCCTGGACCGTCCTTCGTGAGGCTCGGAGCTCGGATTTTCCTCTTTCTTCTTTCCTACTTCTTCCACCCTAGTTCTCCTTCCCTCCCTCTTTCAGGTCTCTCTTTCCCAGAAATCCTAAAGCACTTGCCCAGGTATGTCTACACTTTGTGGCCTTTGCTGTCTCTCCAACCTTTTTTTTTTTTTTTTTTTTTTTTTTTTTTTTTGGTACAGGGTCTCACTACACAGCTCAACTTGTAGTGATCCTCCTGTTTTCAGCCTTCCCAGCTCTGGGATGACAGGCGTGTGCCTCCATGCCTGGTCTTGGTAGCCGGTTCAGCCTGCCCAGGGTTGGGGCTGGTGTAGCATGTGGTGCTAGGGGTCGAGACCTGGTCCCTGCACCTGTCTAAATAGGCACTTAGTCCACTGAGCTATCTCGCCAGCCCTGTGTCTCCATTCCTCATTAGCATGGGCAAACCTGAAGTTGATTCCCTGGTATTCAGTCGTTCTTTGATCCATCTACTATTTGTTCATCTATCCATTCATTCATTCATTCAAATACGTCTGCCTTCTAGGTGCCAGGCATAGTTCTAAGCAGTGAAATAGTAGTGGGTAAGATATAGGTGACACTTGCTCTCCTGGGACTAAGTGTCAAGTTGTGATAAGAAAAGAGAGGAGGAGCTCTTTCTGGCAGCCGGCCGAGATGCCAAAAGGGAAGAAGGCCAAGGGCAAGAAGGCAGCCCCGGCCCCTGCTGTTGTGAAGAAGCCGGAGGCCAAGAAGGTAATAAGTGCCCTATTTGAGAAGAGGCCGAAGAATTTTGGCATTGGACGGGAGAGACCTCAGCCCAAGAGAGACCTCACCCGCTTTGTCAAATGGCCCCACTACACCTGGCTGCATCGACAGAGGGCCATCCTGTACAAGCCGCTGAAGGTGCCCCCTGTGACTAACCAGCTCACCACGCCGTGGACCGCCAAGCAGCTACCCAGCTGCTTAAGGTCGCCGGAAAGTACAGACCAGAGACCAAGCAAGAGAAGAAGCAGAGGCTGTTGGCCCGGGCAGAGAAGAAAGCTGCTGGCAAAGGAGACGTCCCCCCTGAGAGGCCACTGGTCCTCAGAGCAGGTGTCAACACTGTCACCACTCTGATAAAGAACAAGAAGGCTCAGCTCATGGTGACTGCGCATGACGTGGACCCCAATGAGCTGGTGGGGTTCCTGCCTGCCCTGTGTTGCAAGAAGGGGCTCCCTTACTGCATCATCAAGGAGAAGGCCAGGCTGGGGCGTCTGGTCCACAGGAAGACCTGTACCACTGCCACCTTCACGCAAGTCAACTCAGAAGACAAAGGCACGCTGGCTAAGCAGGCAGAGGCCATAGAGACCAACTACAATGACAGATAGGATGAGATCCGCCATCACTGGGGAGGCAACATTCTGGGTCCAAAATCTGTGGCTCGTATTGCCAAGCTGGAGAAAGCAAAGGCTGAAGAGCTGGCCACTAAACTGGGCTAAGTATGCTCTTGAGTTTTCTGTACATAAAAACAATAAATTGTCTTTAATCCAGTGTTTAAAAAAAAGAGAAAGAAAGAAAAAGAAAGAAAGGAGAAGAGGGCTTTGCAGGTGTTGCTATTCTTCCTTAAATCATTCGCTGCCCACCATGGTGAACCCTACTGTGTTCTTTGATATCACCATCAATGGCAAGCCCTAGGGCCAGGTCTCCCTTGAGCTGTATGCAGACCAAGTTCCAAAGGCAGCAGAAAACTTTTGTGCTCTTAGCACTAGAGAGAAAGGATTTGCTTATAATGGTTTCCTGCATTCACAGAACCATTCCAGGACTCCACACACCATGGCGGCCCTGTTGCCAAGTCCACCTACAGGGAGAAATTCGATGCCGAGAACTTCATCCTGAGGCACATAGGACACATCTTGTCCATGGCAAATGCTGAGCCAAACACAAATGGGTCCCAGTTTTGCATCTGCACAGCCAAGACCAAGTGACTGGACAGCAAACAGGTGTTCTTTGGAAAGGTGAAAGAGGACACGAACACGGTGGAGTCCGTGGAGTGCTTGGGTCCAGGAATGGCAAGACCAGCAGGAAGATCACCATCACCAATTGTGGACAGCTCTGTGTGTGTGACTTGTGTGTATGACCAGATCATTCCTCTAGCTCAGGAGAGCACCCTGCGCCCTACCTGCTCAAAATGCCCCATCACCTCTGCTCTTTCACAGTTCTCTAGTTTCCAGGTTTTCCTTGCTCCCCTCCAAATGTAGTTGGATGGTAGAGTTAAATTTATGGTTATGAGTACAAACTAAACAATGCGAGAGAGACAGACAGACAGATGGACGGATGGATGGACGGACAGACAGAGAGACAGAGACAGAGAGAGACACAGAACAGGGAGAGAGAGAGAGAGAGGGAGAGGGAGAGGCTGGGAAGAAGGGTTAGGGGTTAGGGAGTGGGTGTAGTGGACACACTTGAGACAGGAAGATTGCTGAACATTGGAGGCCAGCCTGGACTACAAAGTGGGTAGCCTGAACTAAATAGTGAAATCCTATCTCAAAAAGACAGAAAAAAGAAAGACAAGAAGAAGACGGGGAAGGGTTCGAGGAAGTGGCGGCTACTTGTGGATATGTGGTATGCTGACCACCTGCAATCTGCCCATCTCCGTGGGCACAGGCCACACATCTTCCCAGAAAGAGGTAGAGTTTCCTGCCTTTCCCTTGAATTTGAGATTCTTGTGACATCTTTTGATAAGTGGAATATGATAGAGGTGACATTCTGGAACCTCCAAACCTCAGTAATATGAGACAGTGGCTCTTGCTTTGTCTTTGTTGCATCCCTGCACTCTGACAGTAAGCCAGGTTCTGCCACCCTGCAGGACAAATGGTACAGAGGAGACAGAGGCCACCTGCGGATACACTGAAGCTGCATGGGACATTTCAGCCACAGTTAGATACCAACTGAGCGCTGCCCCAAGAGCTATCCTAGGTGAGTCTGTTTAGGGGTAAAAGAGCTGTCCACCTGAGACCCACAGATCTGTGAGAAGAAACGGGGACTCTTTCCCACTCAGTGATGCAGTTTGCTCCCAGCTGGGCCAAGGACGAAGGCAGTACCCTTGAGTGTAAATTCTAAGGGGTAGCAAGAACTTCATTCATTAAGATAAATAATATTTTAATGAAACATTTGTAAACAAAACAAAATAAGCCTCCCCGTATGGTATTTTGCAGAACAAAGGGTGTTTTTGTTTTGTTTTGCTTTTGTTTGCTTTTTGACATAGAGGCTTAAACTCAGGGCCTTCACATTTAAGTTATATTCCCCAGCCCTTTCATAAAATATTTTATTTTAAGACAGGTCTTACCCATACTAGGCTTGAACTTGTGGTTTTCCCACTCCAGCCTCCTAGCAAAATTTAAAATAAAGACTAGGGCTGGCAAGATGGCTCAGCGGTCTAAAGCACCTGCTTAGGCAAGCTTAGGCAACCGCAAGGACCACAGTTCAATCCCCGGCACCACATGCTGCACCAGCCGCACCCCCAGGGCAGGTTGAGCCGGCCATAGTTAGAGAGAGAGAGAGGGAGAGAGAGAGAATAAAATACAATAAGAGACTAATGCCATGCGAAATGCATGCCCTGTCCTTTATGGAAACAAACTTATGCATAAGTTTGCATAACTTGTGTGTTTGCAAAATCTGCTCCTTGAAGAAATGGAAATCTGAAAGGTGCACTAGATGTAGTAACATGGAAAGAAACTGAACATAAGGAATAAACAATGGAGATGAGGGAAAAGAGAAAAGATAAGAAGAAAGGCAGGGAAAAGCCATGTAAGTATATACACAGGAAAGCTAAGATGATTATATTACTGATTTCTATCAGTTTTTTCAAGGTAGCAGGTAATGCTTAAAGTTTTTTGATCAATGTTGCATGCTAACATTTGTAATCTGAGCAATTACACTGAAGACAGCAACGTGTACAATATAACAATCACTGTTAACGAGTAGCTTTCACCTTGTTTTTTAAAAATGTGTACTATTTCTAATTGAAAGAAAGAGTTGATGTTTCATTGTTTGATGGCTCTTGCATGCCTGTATCTGGTAATCAGAGCAACATATGTGATGATATGAAGGCACAGTATAGCAACCATTGTCAATTTTCTATTCCTGTTTTGAAATACTGTATCATTTTTATTTTATGTTGCTTTGTTTTCAATCTTTGTCATCATTTTTTTTGGTGGTGTAGGGGGCAGTTTCCTCCTTAAAAAAAAAAATCTACTCCTTGACAATGTCCATGCTGGGAAATTTCTCTTGGCCAAGTAATGATGCCAAACACTTAATAAAATATTTTAACAAAACAAGGTGAGTTTACCACAGCCGCAGTACGCTTTTTCAGCATTTCTTGACTCCTGTTGTGTTAAGGGGGGGATTAGCCATTTAACAGCACAGGAAGCCGGGTGTTGTGGTGGTGCATGCCTGTGATTCCAGCACTTGGGGAGACTGAGGCAGGAGGGTTGCTACTACTAGTCCAACCCAGGCAATTGAGTGACTTAGCTAACCCCTGTCTCAAATCAAAGATAAAAAGGGGCTGTAACTGTAGCTCGGTGTGAAGGCCTGCCTTCACCTAGAGTACCTAAAAAGCAAATAACAACCACACTGAGTGGGTGTCATGACACACTGTGGCCAGCGACTCAGAAAGCTGGGATAGGAGGAGGGCAAGTTCTCGGTTACCCAGGGAAACTTACTGAGACCCTGTTTCAAAAAAAAAATCACGGACCCATGTAATAGGGGGGCCCAGGTACAGGGAGATTTCTCTGATGGGGCTTGGAAGGTTGCTGGTCGGAATCCCAAGCTGTTATCCCCAAAGGTTCAGGGGATGGGGTGGGGGAGGGGAGCAAGGATAGGGTGGGCAGCCAGATTCTGCGTGACCAAGGAAACCGGTGTCCCCCATGCAGAAAGGCTCAAGAAGAAATACCTGGGGTAGGGGCTTGTGGGTTAGCTCAGCTGTTTAAAGTGTCTGCTTGGGCACACTTACTCAGGCACAGGGAACTGCGGTTCCATCCCCAGCTCCACAAGTCGCATGAGACCTGCCCTTAAGGCACCCTGAGCTAACCAAAAAAAAAAATCCTTCTCCAATTTTAGGGCTGGTCAAATAGCTCAACAGATTAAAGCGCCTGCTTAGGCAGATGAGGCCAGGGTTTGATCCCCCGCTGTGTCTTGATGGGGATCGAGACTGGGCGTGGTGTTGCACACCTGTAATCCCAGTGCTTGGGAGGCTGAATGCAGGTGATCACTAGGAGTCCAATCTACGCAGTGAGACCTGCAGAGCCTTAGGAAAATACCTGGGTTGGGGGCTGGGGAGATAGCTCAGCAGAATAAGCACTTCCCTGGCAAGCGCTAGGGCCTGAGTTCAATCCCCAGTTCTGCAAAAAAAAAAAGAAAGAAAGAAAAAGAAATGTCTGGGGCAAGCAGACATCACCCACTGTGAATCAAACCACGCATTCCGGTATCCACCCCAGACCCTCGCAGGACAGCGGAGCTCTGCCTGCTGCCCTGGAGTCCAGCTGCAGGAAGAGGGATATCCAGGAATCTAACTTTTAATTTCCTGCTGTATCTTTCCACGTCATTTCATTCTACATCTTCGAATTCCTGCTAAGCTCACGAAAGGGGTAAGTCATCAAAGCTTCTTGAAGCTATTAGAAATTACTTATGACATGTAGACGTATAGCAGATGATAGGCTGTCACGCTGCCCTCATGTTGTTCACAGCTGAACCCCTCCTTGTGGAAGGAAAAAGGAGGAAGTTGTGTGAGTTCCCCAGGATGGGACAGGAAAGAAAAAGAAAGAAACTGAATTTCCCTCCATGAGACGATGAATGAATAAATGTTGGTTCGTCTACACTGTAGGCAGCAAAAACCATACCAGACAGCTGTCAAAAAGGAGGAACCCATTAGGCTCAGTGGCGCACATCCGAAATCCCACCATCGGAAGGGGACTGAGATAGGAGGATCCCAAGTTCAAGCCCAGCCGGGTAACTCAGAGACTTAGCAAAATTCTGTATGAAATTTTTAAAAAAGACTGAGGATGTAACTCAGGCCTTGAGTTTAATCTCTAGTACTGGGAGAAAGGAGAGAGAAAGAGAGGGAGGGAGGGAAAAGGAGAAAGAGAAGGGGAGAGAGGAAGGGAAAGGGAAGAGAAGAGGGGAGGGAGGAGGGAAAGGGGAAGGAAGGTCAAGTGATTTAGAGGATTTCAGTAAGATGTGGAAACGCAAAGCAAGATACAGAGAGCTATGGCTAATATCTTATTTCTGAAAGATAAAAAATCCGATAGGGCTGTATGTGTGAAAACGTACAATCTACACACCTGTATCCCTGTGCGTGCATCCGTGTGTGTATCTCTCTGTGTATGTCCCAAGCATCTATACGGGATTACAGTCTTACCTTGGTACTTGACTGTTTTGAAACTTGTCATGCTTGGTGCTCAACACACTCTGACGAGAAGTTTTGTCTCAGTACTGTCCCCATCACATGTTTGTCACCTGACTCACAAGCCAGAACTGGGTGGTGGCTGCAGCCTCCAGTGACTGGACTCACTACCATTTCTGAAGAAGCCAATTTGTCAGGCACTTGCTGGTTTTGTTATTCATTGCATCTCCAGGAACCAATGAATTTGGGGCTTGGGGGGCTCTGGGGAAAGACAGATCAGGTGCTGTTCATTGGATCTGAAATGTCTCTGAAGGTCCGTGTGTTGAGGGCTGGGTCCCACTGTGGTGCTCTTGGGAGGAGGTGGAAGCTTTCGTGGTGGGACCCCGGGGTGGAAGTCAGGCCCCCTGGGGCCGAGCCTTTAATGGGAATACAGGGTTCCCCTCCCTTCCTTCTGTCTCTTTGCCTCCTGGGCCATGTGCTGCTGCACCAATAAGTTATGAGCCAGAATTGCCAGAGCTGTGAGTCAAAACAACCCTTTCCTCTTAAGCTGATTTCTCTCAGGTATTTGCTACAGGGATGGAAAACCACCTAATGCATCAGTTACTAACAGAATTTCTGGAGATGGAGGCCTGTGGGAAGCCAGCGACAGGAGACAGTGAGGTCGGAGCCAAGCAGAAAAGAAAGAGGGAAAGGATTCACTTAAAGGCAGAGCAGGGCATGTAGCTCAGTGGCACAGCACCTCTTTGGCAAGCACAAGGTCCTGAGTTCAATTCCAGGTACAAAAAAAAAAAAAAAAAGGATAAAGCTGTGTGTGGTGGAGCACACCTATAACCCCACCAGCACTCGGGAAGGCTGAGGCAGGAGGATGGTAAGTTAAAGCCTGGCCTGGGCAGCTTATTGACTTAGCAGGAACCTATGAAAAGCATACAGAAAAATGATGTGGAAAATAAAAATAAAATATAAATGTAAAGCATACCTGAAGGTAGCAAAGTGAGACATGTTTGGAGACAGGTTATCTCAGGCCAGGAAAGAGAAGTGACCAGGCAGAGGCCACTGGGTATTTCAACTATTTTAGTAATGTTTTGTCTTTAAGGAGTGCAGTGAAAAACACCTCTTAGTCTGTATGTTTTGCAGGGAGATGAGATAGGGTCTCACTGTGTGGTTCAGTCTGTCCTTGAACTAACTGTGTACCCCAGGCTGGCCATGAATTTGCTTTGATCCTCCTGCCTCTGCCTCCTGAGTCCTGGGATTATAGGTATGCCCCACCATGCTCAGCTTGTATTTGTTTTTGTATGCATTAAAAATTTTATAAGCTTTTGGGCCAGGAAGACAGCTCAATAGAATAAGTGTTTATCTGGCAAGCACAAGGTCCTGAGTTCAATCCCTGGTACTGAAAAAAAAAAAAGTAATGAATGTAGATGAAAATTTTATAAGCTTTTAAAACTTAAAGGGCTGGCAAGATAGCTCAGCAGTCTAAAGCACCTGCTTAGGCAACCACAGGGACTGTGGTTGGATCCCCAGCACCACATGCTGCGCCAGCCTCACCCCCAGGGCAGGCTGAGCCATAAAAAAATAAAGTTTAAAACTTGAATAATAAAGACCGGGAAGAGAGCTCTGTGGCACAAGCGCCTGCCTGTCAAGGGTAAGGTTGCGAGTTCTAACCCCGGTCCCGCAAAAAAATAATAAATAAATAAAACTTGAATAATATACTCACTTTTTTTTTTCAGTAGCAAGGATTGAACTTGGGACCTTGGGCTTGCCAGGCAGGCCCTTATGCTGCTGAGCCATATCCCTAGCCCTATTTATTTGTTTAGGAACTGGGACTCAAACTCAGGACCTTGCACTTGCCAGGCAGGTGCAGTGCAATATGCTGACCTGTATGCCCTTATGGGAAATCAGAAGTGTATAATAACATTAAATTTGGGGCTGGGGATATAGTTCAGCTGTATAGCGCTTGCCTGGCAAGTGTGAGATCCTGAGTGTGATATCTGGCACCAAAAAATAAATAAAATAATAATAATCATAATCATAACACCAAGGTTAAATTCTCAGCCCCATTAGCCCTTCCCCACCTCTAAAGTCCCTTTCTTCATACAGACTCCTGGGTCGTGGTCCTTAAATGATGGCTTCTATCGGCAGACACTCCCTGAGCTCTACTGGGGGGCTTCAGTCAGCGGAGACAGGCCGTGGCCTGGCACTGTCCCTTGGGCCTCCAGGCTGGCAGAGATGACACCTTCTTCCCTGGCTTCTCCTTGCCATCGCCGAGTTCCTCTCCACCTGTGTCCTGGGGCAGACGCTGCAGAGAGGAGACCAGACAAGGCTCAGCAGCTCCGGGCTGCGCGCGGGCCTCTCGGCTGCGGGACCTAGAGGGCGCCCCAGCCCGATCCCAGGCACCATCGTCATGCTGTGCGCAGCCCACTCTCGGTCCTCATGCCCGCCACCACCGCCTCCTTTCACCGAGGGGAACTCCAAGGGAGGCTCTTGCTCAGCCGTGGTCACAGGGCTCATCCCTGGGAAGTTACTTTGAAAGCCTCCCTTGTATCTGCTTTCGTCCTGCCCTGGGCTCTCTCTCCAGCGACGGTGAATTAGTAGTCACTTTTCTGCCTTTCTGTTTTGGGGATGAACCCAAATTCATGCTAGGCAAGAGTCACAGCCCAGCCCTAACTAGTCGCTTTATAGGTAAGGAAAGATCTCCCCTGGAGGATGAGGGCATTCCAGGAACTTTGGCCAATGAAGGGTGAGGATGGGGCGCCCACTGAACCCCCATCGTGTTTCCTTCCTTTCTCTCTCCTTTGCGGTGACAGCAGTTGAACTCAGGACCTTGAGCTTGCCAGGCAGGCACTGCGCCACTGTGCTATATCCCCAGCCTATCTCTCTCTTAGGACACAGTGTCACTATGTAATCAGGTTGGCCTGAATGCACTGTGTAGCCCAGATTAACCTCAGATTCACAACAATCCTCCCCGAGTGCTGACAATGGAGATGTGCACCACCACTCCCAGCTGCGTGTCTTAGGTTTTTTGTTTGAGTTTTTTGTGGTACGCGGGATGGAACTCTGGACCTTACACTTGCGAGGCAGGTACTTAAGCCACTGAGCTATCTGCAGGCCCCCCGCATGTTTTAGTTTAGCCAACCCTTTCTCCTAGGAAGGCCATGTACCGCAGAGGCTGTGCGAGCGCTCTTGAAAGCACACCAGGTGCCATGTGGGCTGCATGAGGTGTGGGTTTGCTTTCTCTTCTTCTTCTTCTTCTTCTTCTTCTTCTTCTTCTTCTTCTTCTTCTTCTTCTTCTTCTTCTTCTTCTTCT
>PVKN010021774.1:0-15404 GCA_004027915.1 Capromys pilorides
AAGGCAGAAACGTCATAGGAGAGAGGAAAGGATGGAGGAGGAGAGGCAAAGAGATGCTGTGGTGCTCAGATGAGATGGTCGCGGGGTCACTGGGGATCAGAGTGGCCACAGGTGGGGGTCGGCAGATGGACAGTGGTGCTGGCCAGGGGTCATCCTCTCAGGGGTCGCCCTGGATGTTTCCCTGCTGTGTTAGCGAGGGCTCAGAGATGGCACCATAGCTTGTTGCTTTCAAGAGGCCAATTTAAAGTGTTTTGTAAACTGGGAATAGAAAATCCCAATTCTCCGGCCAGGGTCCACCATGGAAGAGGCTGAGGAGGGACCCTGAGGACCCGCTCTCTGGTGCTGGCTAGGTGGCGCACCGGTCTATCTCAGCCACAAGGCTCCCTCTGCTGGCCTCTCACCAGCAGACGCCAGGCAGAGTATGAGCAACGGGAGGGAAGAAGGAGATACCAGGGAGAGCGGAGGCAGGGAGCAGAGTAAAAGCGGCCACGGTGTGGCCTGAGCTGGCCCTGCACTCACGGCATCCATCACCGGAGTCCCTGAAGGATGACCACGGTGTGCTGCGACACTGGTCAGCAAGAGGATGTGGTGGGAGACGGCTGCACAGGATGAGGGACATGGTCGGCACGGATGGCCTCAGGGCCTCGCGCCATGCGCGTTACCTTTCTGCCCTTTGAGGCTGGCAAAGCCCTGCAGGGTGAAGCGCTTTCTGGATAGCGCTGAGCTCTCAGAGGCAGAGCTAGAGACAGAGTCATCTAGGAGGGAGACAGAGACAGAGCCTGAGGGTCCCCGCCCCGGAGTGGGCGCGGCAGTGCA
Organism: Capromys pilorides; assembly: GCA_004027915.1. Taxonomy (NCBI): domain Eukaryota; kingdom Metazoa; phylum Chordata; class Mammalia; order Rodentia; family Capromyidae; genus Capromys; species Capromys pilorides. Next base: position 817 of record PVKN010021774.1, read on the forward strand.
GTCAGTGAGCACAGGCTCAGCCTCTGGGAGGGGAAGGCCTTGGCTCTGGGCGCCTGCAGTCACCGCGCACTCACCTTTGCCCTTCTCAGGGGCTTTGGACAGGGAGGCGCTCACATATCCCTCCAGGTTCAGGGAGTCTGTCTTCCTCTCCTCCAGCTTTTTGATGTTTCTCGTGTTCCCTCTGGAGGGACTGGTGACATCAGGTGCAACAGAAAACAAACAGCATAGAGCCGATTGGCTTTTCATCCCTGAAGCAGCCCTGTGCTCCCCCTTGGGGTCACTTTGCATGGAGGCGAAGGGCTGAGAGACAGGAAGCCACCTTCCTGGCCACGGCCGGCCATGGTGGGAGCTTGGCTCTGGGCACACTTCCCCTCAGAGCAGCTGCTCCTGGCTTAGCACTCAGGCCCCGTCCCTTCCACAAGTGATAAAACGGAGTTAGCACATCATGTACCATAAAGAAGGCTGAGTGTGATTCTGTGGCCATAATTACACTGGGGCCATAATGGTAAATGATGTGGATCAGACACAGAAGCCTAAGTGTTGCATGGCTTCTGGTACATAAGAATCCCACGATAGAAATAAAGCACAAGACAAAAGATGCCAGGAAACGGGAAGACAGACGCTTTACAAACAGGAAGAGGGCCTAGGGGGAGGGAGGGACATCCGGAGGGAGGCAGGCGAGAAGAGGAGCACAGAGCCGTGTTGTGACCGCGCAACAGTGGCCCCGGGGAGGCACACGTTTCACGCGGCACGAGGGCTGCTGATGTGGAAGAATGGAAGCCACTTATCTAAGAAGAGAATGAAGTGAAAGGAACAATCAAGAGAACAAGATAAAGCACAGAGGACAGAGGGAGGCCACAATGGGGAGTGCATTTGGACTGAGCCCATGGGTGCTGGCCACAGAGCCCAGCACCAGCCCATGCCAACCCAAAGCTAGTGGCCACCTGCCCCTGGGAGTGCACAGTGTGTGCCACCCCCATGCCTCTCTGCCTACCCCATCTGGGGTTCTTCCCACAGCTATGCTGGCAGGAGTGGTCCACGGACCTTAGGGTGGTGCTGGGACCTGTGAGTCCCTTGGTGACAGGCAAGGGACATGGGGAGAACTCAGCCAGCAGCCGGCAACCCTGTGGCAGCAGAGCCCAGCACATGCACAGTCCATGGATTCCAGGCATGGCTCACCTGGAGCTGGCTGGTGAGGGCAGCGGCAGGCTGTGCGAGTGCTCCAGAGCCCGATGCTGGCTGGCTTCTGCAAGAGAGGTGACAGGGCCATTCACAGTGCCACCCAACACCACCCCCTATACCTAAGGGTCTCTGGAGCATGCACCACGGTGTGCAGTGCCCTCACTCACCCCGGCAGGCCTGCAGCTGGCTGGTCAGCACCTTCCGGATCTCACTCACCCACGCAGCTTTGATTTCAGGGGTTGGTGCCTGTGCCCAAAAGAAGCACCAAGAGTTAGCACACAGGTCCCAGCTGAACTGTGCCCAGGGATGTCCCCCTTACTCTGTAGTCCACTCCTAAGAAAGAGGATGTGATGGAAAGGCCCATGGCTGTGGGACTGTTGGGTTGCAGGTGGCATGGGGCCAACCAGACGAGAGCCAAGCAGCTGTGTCTGGCTCTCATGCGACACTGGCTACACTGGCGAGCCCCACATATAGAGCACCCTCAGGAGTGGGGTCTCCAGGAGTGGAACACATGAGAGTGATGAAGACAAGGGGATCCCAGAGGCATAGGTGAATGGCCATAAATGTCTAGTCTTGGGACAGAGGGCAGCCTGAGGCCCAGCTGAGGCTCCTGCCAGGTGGCTGCCAGATCTGACGTTGCCACAGCATAGCCCTGGGGTTGCATCTGCTTGGCTCCATGAGGCATGGTGGCCCAGGTGACAGCAAGGAGAGGACCTGGCTGGGACCAAGTCCTCCTGGAATCAGAGGACTGGATCTGAAGGGGACAGAGGCCCACTCTGCCTACAGCTCCATCCTCACTGGGGTCTGGCAGGGGCTCATGGGAAGGCCATTAGCCTGAGTTCACGCTGGCACTCCAGCCTCTCCTGGCCCTACCTGTGTGAGCACAGGGACCTGGTCTACACAGCTCCAACATTCACCGGGTCCACTTCAGGCCAGCATCCTGCCTCTAAACAGCATGGCCCAGGCCCCAAGACAGACTCTCCCCTGTGGTTGGGGTGGGTGAGGGCCTACCTGGATGATGTACACCTCCTCCCGTGAGTTGTACCAGATCTCAAACTTCTTAGCGTCACCCTTCACATTCTCCGTGATGCCGACGGCGGTCATCTGGCAAGCATGGGATGGGAAGACAGATGTTGCCACACATGGGACCTCTACCCCTGGGGCACGTGGCAGCACAAGGGAGGGCAGTGGGGCTGGCAAGATGGCAGCCCCAGGCCAGAAGCCAGAGCAGGGGCCGGGGATGTCCGAACCTCCTTGCAGGAGCAGCTCTGGCCCCTCCTGGAGCCCCCTAGTATGGCCAGCTGGTCACTCACATTAAGGGACTGCTTGTAGCTGTAGGAAGGTGCCTTCTCATAGCCTTCCCCACTCTCCTCCCTCTTCTTGCAGAACAGCACGGCCTTCTCGTGCAGGAAGAGGTGCCGTTGCATGGGCTTGAACCGCGCCAGCTCCTTCACCTTCGTGTGGCCCTTCTTGTGGTCTGTCCACACACTGAATGAGCCCTGCATCAGCAGCTTGCCCAGGTCTCCCAGGTTGCCCTGGAATGCAGTGTGTGCATGTGAGACAAGGGGCAGGGTGGGTGGGGCCACACACTACAGAAGAGAGGCCTAGGGGTGGGATCCCTGGGGGTGTGACAACGCGTGGCATCCCCTCGCACATTCCCTAGCATGAGTGCTGCTGAGCTCCAGGCCTCAGCGCTGGTCACCAATGCAAATGGCTCCACTCACAGGTGAGGTCACCAAGGCCGAGGGTCACAGCAGGGACATGCCTGGGGCCCCTGTGCTGCACACCTGACTGGACATAAACCTGGAACTGCCAAACAGCTAAGTTCACCAATTCCCAACACAGAACAAGTGCTGAGTGGACACACAGAGACTAGAAAGCCGGCAGGCGGCCTACCATGAGCTTGTAAGGGTGGAAGCAGAAATCTGCACCGTGGCTGCTGGCTCCCTACCACCTGCCGTAACTGGGGCCCAGGACAGAGGCCTATCTGTTCTCTAGGGACAGAGAAGAGGGAGATGCCTGGCTATCCCCACGCAAGGGTGAGATCCACGGCCACAGGCATATCTAGTCCCCAAATGATGATGTGTAGGGAGCAGGGAAGTGACAGGACTTGCCTAGGGCCGCTCTTAGGCCCCATGGAGCAAGAAGGATGGGCGCTTCCACCCCGGCCGGCCCTTACGTCATAGCCAGTGATGGCGATGAGGTGCATGGAGTCGTTCACAGCCTTGAGGATGCCCAGGATGGAGCTGAGCGCCTCCTGCAGGTCCTCAGCCCCCTCACAGTTCCGGCTGTACTTCAGCATTTCCTGAGGGGGAGGAGGAGACAAGGCATGCCTCGTGTATGCACGTGTCCTCACAAGCACCAGTTCTCCCAGAGAAGTAGGTCTGGGCCTGAGAGATGGACCCCAGGACACGTGGTGTGGCTCCCCTGCCAGGTGGCTGGCTACCCACTCCTACAGCTGGCTGGCAGACAGATGGACAGATGGACAGCGGGCACTCAGGCCAATGGCATCTCCGCTCAGCAGGTACAGGCCCAGCCCCGGCCCCTCCTGCTCCAAGGAGGAGATGCAAGCTGCTTCCTGCCTCTCTGGGCAAACAAGCACAAGGAACTGGCTCCACCTTCCTACCCCTCTGAGGGGCTCAGGACACAGGGCACAGATGTCTGGAGGGGCCACATTACTGCAGATGAGCAGGACTCTAAGGCAGGATTGTTTGGCTGCTCTCCTATATCCTACACCCTTAGGAGGCCACAGCACAGCAGGGCCATGGCAAGCCAGCAGAGCACGGTGCCCACCTTGAGCAGCAGCTGGTACTTGGTGATCCTCTGCACCGGCTTCAGCAGGTAGGAGTCCAGGCTCAGCTTGTGGTCCAGCTTCCGCTGGCACTCCTGAAGCACAGGGCTGTGGCTTAGACCTCACCAGAGCCTCTGTCACAGGGTCACTGGGGGAGTGGCATAGGGAGGGCCAGGTACCTGGAAGAAGGGGCAGTCGGAGCACTGTCTCCACAGACTCTCGGAGCGCGGCTTGTTCTGACAGTACTTCTCGTAGATCTGGAAGTCCTCCATCTGCAGGGCAGGCAGGGACGGACGTGTCATGGCTGGCTCACAGGAGTCTCTCCTGAAAGGAGGGGGACCTGGCCCTGGAGACCCCCTAGCGCCTGCTGGGGTGCTGCTGCATGCCTTCTTTCAAAGGTGGTTTGCAGCATTTTCTGATCATTTACTTAAATAAAACCCCATGATCCCTTAGGTGGCTTTGCAAATTATATAGAAAATTCTGTAAAACAACAAACTGGAACTTGTATGAGGTGAAGTTGTCTTGGTGCACCTCTAATTTTAGGGTAACTCTAGGATAACTTTAGGGTCTAGATGGCTTCAGGGCACAGAAGTTTTCAGGGTGTGGATGGCTCCCAAGTACACAGGACTGTGCAGTGCAGATGGCTCTAAGGAGCAAGGGTTTCGGGGAGCAGGTGGCTTCAGGAACAGGTGGCCTGGGGTGCAGAAGACCTAGCAGCATGGGTGGTTTTAGGGTGCAGGCATCTCTGGGGTACCGATGGTTCCTGGCAGACCAGGTGCTGGTCTGGCTCATTTTAGTTAGGTCTCAGCCCAGCTGCTTGCCTCATCCTCTCGAAGCCCCACGGCCCCTGGACCTGCCTTTGGCCTCTGAGCTATCCCCACCCAGCCCTGCCTCAGCCCTGAACCCAAAGTTTCAAAGCAGCCGGTGACCATGGCCTCATCCAGTGGGTGACAGGACCTGGAGCCAACAGACCAGAGCTGGGGTGTGTGTGGTCTGGAGACTCATGGTGGAGCCATGGAGCCCAATGCCAGGGCAGCTGATTCCTGCTCAGCTCCCTATACCCTTGGGCCCTGGTGCAGTCGAACTTCAGGACTCACATGCTCACTTTACTTTCTAGGCCACTCTCATTATTAAGAACCAGCTCCACACAGACTGGCAGACTCCCTCCACTGCAGAGCCTCCCGGCTGACGAGTCCCCACAGGGACCCACAGCTGGCAGCTCAGGACAGCATGGCGCCAGCCCTCCAGCTACCCTGGACACACTGCTGCTGGCCAGGACCCTGCCCATAGAACCGTGCTAACCCTGCCCTCAGTGGCACCGGGGCATGCAAGGCAGCCCTTCCTTTTCTGCCCTCCCCAGTGGCAGCCTTCAGTTCTTTATTTCTGAGGTTACTTCCTGGTTTGGCTCTCAAGAGCTGCCTTTCCCCAATGCTAAGGCCCTGGTTCGTGGTGCCAACATGGCGGAGCTGGGGCCCTTCCTGCTCAAAGCTCTTACACAAGCCTCCCTGTAGATCTGTCCCATAGCCCGTGAAGGAGCAGATACCAGGCATCCAGGGGAGGAAATGAAGCTGAGAGGGCTCGGCTACAACACCAGTGTTGTCCAGCAGGTTGGGAGGCATAGCAGGGCAGGACCATGACAGAAGCAAACTTGGAGAAACCGGAACCCTGGATATGAACGTTCTACCTCCCTGAAGCTCCTGTCCTCTAGTTTTTGTCTTTCTGCAGATAGCTATTTATTAGGTTTCTAAAGAGCTCTATCCTTTGCCCCCTACCAGAAGCATCAGTCTCGGCTACACCAGAGACGCATGCACTTGGTGGGTCGGCAGGTGGGGCAGCCATGGCAGGGCATCCAAGGTCTTGGGCGCTTGGGAACCTCGGGGAGCAGTGGGGCAGTGGCTGCTGGAGGACATACCCGCTCCAGGAAGCAGCGTCCCACCAGCTCCGGGCAGTCGATGCAGTTCTCCAGCTCCCGCAGGAAGATCCTACAGAGAGGTTTGCACTGAGCTGTGGAGAAAACCACCTGCACCCAAGGATGCCATTTTCCAGGGGACCTGTGTCTACTCTGGCCAGTCTTAGAGACCAGTGACAGTGCCAGCCTGGTGACCGAGGGCTCTGTTCCCCACACATGACTTGGACACCGAACACCAGGTGTGAACACCCCAACCGTCTCCTTATTTAGGGTGCTGCATTTGCGCAGGAGTTGAAGTTGCTTTGGTGTTGGGACAGCGATGGAGAGGGGTAAAGACAGATGGGACTGGAGTCCCTCATGTCTCTGAGGGGCAGCATAAACCCAGGGCCCAGGGCTGGGTGGCTCCTGGGCCACTTTCTGACTGGCATCTGTCCTAGGAAGGTTCATTCTGTACTAGGAGCTGCTGGGAGCTGTGCCTTGGCCTCAGGATGCTACAGAGAGTCTTGCACATCCCTGTGGGCATGGACAGCTCCTGGGTCAGCGGTGTACACAGGCACCCACCTCTCTCCCACCACTCTGGGGCAGGCCACCCTGTCTTTGCTCCCCACTCACCCACCCTTAACCCCACCTGCTGCCACAAACCATAGGGAGGCAATAAATAGCAAAGAGGAGCTGAGAATCATCACCCGGGCCAGCTACACTGGGCTGGGGAAACAGCCCTCCAGCTCTGCGGGGGACACAGGGGAGGAGCACCTGGCTTGCTGTTCCTGACAAGAGCAGGCTGGTTGGGAAACAGAGCTGGCCAGGCCCTGTAGACCTGGGGCCCCAAGATGCCAAAGGCGGAAAAGACAGACAGGCCTGCTGCTCTTGGCTCCCAGCCCCTAAGCCTGTGACTTGGCCATGCAGGCAGTGTCATCGTGGCCAGAAGCCACATAGGTGTTCCTGGCACCTGCTAACTCAGTGTCTATGGCTCTGAGTTCTTGTCCATCACCCCCCCACCCCACCTCTCTAAGCAGAACAGGGGTGGTGGTGCTGGCTCATGGCAGTGAGATCCAGTTGTGTGGTACCTGAGGCCTCACCTGTTGTGGAAGTGGTAGATCTCCTCCATGTTCCCAAACAGCACACCTTTCTTGCTGTGCAGGCCCGTGGAGATGAGGTGGGCCATCAAGGGATTGTCCATCTCGGCAGCGTAGCCCTGTGAGACAGAGGAGTGGTCAGCTGGGGGCTCCCACCCACAGCTGGGAAGGAGGCCAGACCAGGGGAGGCCACTGAGCAGCTGCCATGGAACTGTGGTCTTGGATACTGGGGGCCACAGGCACCGGCTGTCTCACCCTCGTAAGTCCACTCCTGTTTCCTCAGGACCAGCTCTGTGACCGGGCACCAGGGTCAGCCCCCCTACGGGGGAGGGTGGAGGCTGCCCACTTCCCAGTGATCTTTTATTCAGCAGCAGGGTACAGGTCTCACCCAGACGCTGGCACGGGCAAGCCCTGGGCAGTGGCCATCAGCTACTGGTAACCCTGAGGGCGTAGCACGCATGGGCCCTTCCTCAGCCCACCCAGCCTGGCTCTGGCACCTTCCACCCATGTGACTGTTCTGTGCCTAGCCTGGGCTGGCCACAAGTTGGCTGGGAGTGGGCAGCGCTGTGGCTGCAGAAGCCTCACCTTATGCAGGTCTCCCTTAGGGTGACCCCCCCACTGGCCTGTGAGGGACAGCTGAGTTCCCCCGTCTGCAAAGTCCACGTGCCTTCTGGGGCACATGGACACTCATCTCTAAGCAGCAGTTTAACACTGTGCCCAGGGTGGGGTGGGGCAGCACAGGCCCTGCTCTCCCTCAGCCGCACCTCTAGGACGCAGAGCAGCTCCTCCACGTAGGCCCGTTCCGTGTCCAGGAGCTCATTCATCACATGCCTGGGGCAGGGTGGAGATGGGGAAAGGCAGCTGGGTGCAAGTCGTGGGGTCCAGAGGTAAGGGACCCACCCGGCATGTGTGGCCTCCGTGGCACTCACGCTCCAGCGGGGCCACCTCGCTGCGCCTTCTGGGTGCAGCCCGGCCAGTCCCCTCTCCTTGGTCCCTCTGACCAGAAGCCCTGTCAGGAGCTGCTTCCTCCTACCCATGGGGCTCCTGGCCTGAGACTCTAGCTCAGTTTGTCTCATGCACATGGCTGGAGGGTCTTGCCCTGTGTGGCAGCCTGGGGCTCCCTCAGCACCAGCACCTGGTTGGCTGAAGGCTGTGCCCTGTGAACCCAGCCTGTGATCTGTTTAGAAGTTTCTCCAGCGTCCACCTCCTCCTGGTCAGCACCTGATAGGACCTGCCTGTCTAACCACAGATCTGCTCTATAGTCCAGTCTCAGGGGATAGCACTGTGGCTGTTGGGCACCTCTGGAAAGGGCTGTGGTGTACCCTGAAGCTGGCTGCACCTTCCCCACCCCAACTCCAGAGTGAGGATGGCAAAAGGCCTGGGGTCCAGGCATCTACTGGAGCCATGTGCAGGGCAGACAGCAGAGGGATGGCGCCCGGGAGCCATGGGCCTGGGCTGCCCCATGCACACATCCATCCCAGGTCCCTTCTGTCCAGGAGATGTGGAGACCTGGGCTCTGACTGCTGTCCCTGCAACCTGTGTGCTGAGGCCTCTTGCCTTGTCCATCTCCTGTGGCTGCTGCCCCTGGGCATGGTCTAGCCTGGGCTGGGTGGGAGTGAGCAAGATGGCAGATGCTCTTCAGGGTGCCTGGGTGGGGACTCGGGCTCCTGGAGAGTGGGAGGGCCAGACAGGGTGCAAGGAGGCGCACTGCCCCCACGATGCACTGGCCACATGTGGACTGGAGTGACAGTTCTGGCCCTCAGTGGCCCTGACTGACAGTGGTGGCTCATGAGAGTGACAGTGGCAAGCAGTGCCCTAGGGAGGTGGGAGATCATGTGTCCTGTGGCTCTGTCTAGCCCCACTCTGGCCTGACCCCAAAGCTGGGCTGAGAGCTTTGCCCCATGGTCGGGTTCAAGAGGTGCAAGAGACCATCTGGGTTTGGAGGTGTTGGCTGCCCAGGTCCTGGTGTGCACATTGGTCCAGTTATATTCCCAAGACCACCCCAGGGCTTTGCTCACTTGCTATCTGTAAGCTTTCAAGAGGTGGCAAAGTGGACACTACCCCAAGAGCACCTGGATGACGTGGACAGAAAGGGGATAATGGCCAAGGGAGAGCTGGGGGCAGGGGCCGCTCAGCTGGGGGTGGCAGACAGGAGTGGACAGAGTCTGGGCATCTCTGAACATGTCCAGGTCAGCCTTTGTAAGGAGGGCAGCCTCTATGGGAGAGGGGACCAGGGCCCGTTAGGACTCAGCAGTGTGGCCTGTTACTCCAACCCAGTGGATCTGAGCTTGCACTGTGCCACCGCCCACGTTGGTCCCAGCTCTGCCCACAGGGTGGAGGCGCCCAGCTGCCCACACAGGTGCCCAGCTTCCAGGACCCCGTAGCCTCAGCCCAGGTCTGGGTGAGCACTCCAGCATGATGGGGTGGTACCCACCTGCGTAGAATGGCCAGACTTTCCTCCTCGTCCCCTGTGGAGCTGCCACGGCCCTGCCGGCTCTCAGTCGCTTCACTCTGTGGGAGAAGAGCACATGGCATGTCAACTCAAATCTGGAGCTGCAGCCTGAGAGGCGGAGATGAGGCATCATGCCTTGGGCATCCTCCTCCAGGAGATGTCTTTCCGGAGTAGGGCAGTCTGGACTCTTTTCTACCAGGGACTGATCCTGAGGGTGGGTGCACCCTCGGGACCTGCACCCACTAAGGTGGGCCTGTGGAGCCCCAGAGAGGGCCCAGGAAGCCACAGCAGTGAAGCCGAGGCCCGTGAGGTCAGGGCAGCACAGAGCTGGGTCATGGTAGCGATGGCCTCACCTTCGCCCTGCGGTACGGTCCCCGCCGCAGCGCACTGCCCTCAGATCCAGAGTTCTCAGGTCCGCGCCAGGCACCTAGTTTGGGGGAAGGGTCAGGAAGGGTGTTAGTGCTGCCCGAGCAGAAGACATGAGCTTTTCTCAGCTCTCTGATGAAGATGCAGAAGGTCCAGGGAAGAGCGGGAAGGAAGTGGCCATGGAGAGTGTACAGCAGGTGAGAGATGCCAGGGACAGGGAGGGTGGGGACCTCTGGGCATCGACTGGTGGGAGCCCCTGTCTTCAGGGTGGCTAGGACATGGGAGTGGGACTGGGGAGGGCACGGCTGTGAGCTCGAAGCCCTCACACAGGTGGAGAAGCAGCTTCCCCGGCCCCAAGCGCAGAAGGCTCTCCACACTCGCGATGTCATTTGCCAAAAGCCAAGGTGCACGCTGCCATTCCCAAGCCCCCTGGCCCTTGAGTTCGGTGGGGAGGGGGAGGGGACCCATTGAGGAAGAGAGAGAAAATGCTCTGGGGTAAGGGACAAGAATCTCAAAAATGCACGGTGGCCTGGCCTGGCAGGGTCAGGAAAAGGGGGCTGTGGAGCCCTGGTGAGCCCGGGGTCAGGCAGGACACAGCTTGGTCATGGTAGGCATCCAGGAAGGCCTGGGTGGGCCAGGGAGAGAGAAGATACTATAGCTACAGCATGGAACTTAGTGGATGGGGACAGGGTGGGGAAAAGGCCTAGGAACACGGCACGTCTCGGTGGATAGGACCCAACTCTGCCTTTGCCCAGCACAAGAGTAGCCACAACTGCGGCACAGGGTGACCTGAGTCCTGCTGACCCTGGCATGGGCTGCACCAGCTCTGGGCACACACTGCCAGCTGTTGGCTATGCAGGGGTTGGGCAAGGAGGAGGAGGTAGGCAAGTGGGGGGACACTGCCTATGTGGTGCCCACTGCAGGGACTCAGCCCACTGCAGGGTTGCCACACACACCTGGGGATGGGCAGGGTGACTTTGTGAGTGCTTCCGGCCTGGGGGCCACTGGCTGCACGGGCCGGGTCTGCTTGGCTGCCAGTTTCTTGAGGCTCGCCTGCCTGCGGTGGAACATCTCCTGCATGCTCTCCTGCTTCTGGAAGACCTTCTGCACGTGCTCCTGGAAGGACACCGCTGTGAGGACACCTGGCCTGCTCAGGAGGTGCCACAGCATGCAGCGCTGCTGCCTGAGTCCCTGCATCCTGTCCTGTGCAGCTCTGACCACAGTGGAAGGGCTTGGCAAGGAGGATGGTGGTCTCGGGGTCTTAGGGCAGTGGTGTCAGGTAGAGCAAATGTCTCCCTCGGGTCACAGGGGCAGGGGTGTGAAAAGAGCCTCTCTGGTTCAGTGTCAAGAGGCACTGGGGTATAACGGGCCCCCAGGGCAGCCCCTCCCAGCGAATGACTCCCCACTGTCCAGAGTACCCAGGCTGCCAGGAGCCCCAGCCAGCACTACCATGAGGTCCGGGTTGAGGATGGATTCATATTCTTTGTAGATCTTGTTGAGCTCCTGGATCTTGTGCTCCCCCCCAGTCTCCAGGAACCTCTCAATCTCCTGCAGAGCCGCCTCCGCGCCATCCTGGGACTGGCACTTGTCCACAGGCTGCGAGGCCAGCAGGTAGATGCCCTCGTCACACCACTTCATGGACTGAAAGCAGAGCACTGGGGTTGGAGCCTGCTCCTGGGGCACCCTTCCCAGGGCGCTGCCCTCCTCCTCCCATGCATGCCGCATGGTAAATCCTCAGAGGCAGAGAGAGGAACACAGGGAAGGCAGGAGGCTGCTTCCCGGTCAGTGGTTGCTGCAGCCCAGCAGCAGAGCTGCCCCTGGAGTTGCCCATGGGTGCCCAGGCAGAGGGGCCACCTACCGCCTCCAGAAGGCTGTGCAGCTCCAGGGCTTTGCTGAGCAGGCCCCGCCTCCTGCTGACCTCCAGGGAGAACTGGTCACAGAGGTGCCGCAGCTCCTCACACTTGGGGCGGATGGAGTCCACAGCATAGTGCTTGTTGTCAATGAGCCCCTCGCCCTCCAGTGCCAGGGCACGGGCCCTCTCCATGGCCACCTGCAGACCCAGGAATGTGAGCTTGAGTGTTCTTGGCAGAGGCACCTGATCCTCTGGGATGCTGGACCCGGGGTGCAGGAGAGATGCCAGTGTTGCTCACAACTGTGGTCGGCTGAGTGACCCTCACCCAAAGGTACTCTAGGGCCAGGGTTCTTGGGGGCCTGGAGGCAGTGGGAGCCACCCAGCCTGGGAACACATCACTGGACAGTGACAGAATCAGTGGATAGCTGCAGTGCTGTGACAGGGGCATGCTCAAGGGCAGGCTATGTTCCTGGGGCCTCAGGCTGGGGTCCCCTTGCCATTCCCCTCCTCACGCTGGACTTCTCCTCGAAGCTGGCCAGGTCCTTCAGCAGGTGCTCCACGTGTGCCAGGCTGTTTCCAACATCTGTGAAGGTTGCTATCTTCTGGGACACCATGTCCAAGGTAGCTTTGACCTGGAACACAGGAGGCCAGCTAGAGAGCCAAGCCAGGGACAGCAGCAGGGAGCCCAGGCTGGCCAGGGCTACAGCCAGACTGAGAGTGGTGCATGCCATTGAGGACCTGCGGCCCCTGGGTGGTTGACCCTTTGTGTCAGCCTGCAACCCACTCACAGGAACCCCTAGAAGCCAAAGGAACAGCAGCAGGCTGCACATGGCTGCTGTGCAACACCCCGCCAGGTCTTGGCTTGGGTGGGCAGTTCTGAGGTGCCTTCCCTTCCAGCTCCAGATTGCCTCCAAATATTCTGTTTGTATGGCATTGTCAAAAAGACAAACAGTTTTTACAGAGCCTTTTTTTTTTTTTAAATTTTGAGATAGAGTCTTGCTAAGTAGCTAAATTGCCCAGGCTGGCCTTGAATTTTCAATCCTCCTGTCTCAGCTTCCCAGAGTGCTGGGATTACAGGTATGTACTTAGCTCCACAATTCTAAAAACTGTAACAGCTATCACTTCAGACAAGAAAGCTTTTGTTTCTTTATTAGACACTGCCTGAGAGTAAGTGCGTACGGAGAGTGCACACTGTGGGGTTGTGGTTCTGACAGCCTGGGTTTGAGGGCTAGGATGAGACTCCTGCCCATGCTAGACCCATGCAGGTGGCACAGGGCTCAGGCTTCCTGCCTTCGGGGTTCCTAGGCTGTGATGGTAGAAGCAAACTGGGGGTGTTGGCACAGGTAGGGAGTGGAGTGAAGGTAGCCTGGCCTTTAACAAGGACAGGTGGGCGAGTATGGGAAGCTCCTCTCCCTCCTGGCTCCGGCATATGTGTGTCACACGTGATGCCACGATGGTGTGACAGGGTGTGAAACAAGTTATGATGTAACATCCAGAGCAGTCCTTAAGAAACCTGCACCATTACATGCTGAAAACTAAAACTTGACCCAGGTCTATCGCTATGCACTAAATGAACATCAAAATGGATTAAAGATCTAAATATTAACAGAGAAACACTAAATCTCCTGGAAGAGAAAGTGGAAGGAAATCTTGAAGACATCGGGGTATGCAAAGAGCTCATGGACAAAAATCAAAATGTACGTTTAACACTTGAAAGAATCAATAACTGGGACCTCCTCCAACTGAGAAGTTTTTGCACGTCAAAAGAAATTACCAACAAAGTGAAAAGATGACCCACAAATTTCGAAAACATTTTAACTAATAAGTACTCAGACAAAGGTCTTCTATTTAGAATTTGTAAAGAACTAAAAACCATTAGGGTCCCAAAATTCAAAGACCCAATCCAGAAATGGGCACCTGAGATGAACACACACTTCTCAGAGAGAGAAATTCAAGAAGCCTATAAATACATGAAGAAATGCTCCACATCACTAGCCATTCATGAAATGCAAATCAAAACAACACTTAGATACCATCTCACCCCAGAAAGAATGGCTTTCATATAGAAATCAACCAACAACAAATGTTGGAGAGGCTGTGGGGAAAAGGAACTCTTTTCCACTGCTGGTGTGAATGCAGACTGGTGCAACCATTATGGAAAGCAGTGTGGAAACTCCTTAAAAAACTAGAGCTATGAGTTCCATTCAATCCAGCTAACCCCCTACTGGGAATATTCCCAGAAGAACTGAAAAAATCATGTCATAGTGATATCTGTGCATCTACGTTCATAGCAGCACAATTTGTGATCGCCAAATCTTGGAAACAACCAAAATGCCCATCACCTGAAGAATGGTTGAAAAAGATGTGGCGTTTTTATACAATGGAATGTTACTCAGCTATAAAGAATGATAAACTAGAAGACTTCATATATAAGTGGATGTATCTTGAACATATACTCAGAAGTGAATTAAACCAGACCTACATGTGCAAATATTGTATAGTTTCCCTAGTGTAAAAACTCAAAAGAAATAAAAATGGAAAGGCATAACACAGCTGAATGGAAACCAAAGACTTAAACATTAAACAACGAAGTGACTGCAAACAATAAAGATAGGAAACATGGCAGGAGCAAAACCATGCACTTATATACATACACAGGATGAATTAGATAATGGTCCTAAGAACCACCAAAATATTTTTCACACTGAGGATAGCAGTGGGTAACACTAAAATTATGCTTGGAATGCCTGTCATTCTTGTCTTTTAGATTTGCATTGCTTCTAATGTAATTTCAGTTACTGCTATACTCTGTCTCAAGTAAATGATTGGTTTATAAGAAAACAAAAAAGAATATTAAGTGAGAATAAGAGACTAGGAAAAATGCCGTAGGTTTGACTGGCTGCAATTTTATATATACTTAGATTTCTAAATGTCTGTGTAAAAATGTGTAACTGCTTTTA
>PVKN010021775.1:0-15417 GCA_004027915.1 Capromys pilorides
AAGAACATATATGAAAACCTTATTGTTGTTATACTTAATGGAAAGAAGCTTGAAGCTTTATTACTAAAATCAGGAACAAGGCCATGTTGTCTCTTCTCACAAATCCTTCTCAACATTGTACTAAATGTCCTAACATATACAATAAGAAGGTAAATATATTTCAATTAAGAAGAAAAAAATGAAAGTATCTTTGTTTGTGAATGATAAGTTTGACTCTGTAGAAAATCCCAAAGAATCAATACCACCACCACCATCAAAAACTTCTGGAACTAGTCAATAAGTAAGGCTAGTGGTATAAGATTAATATACAAAAGGCAAGCACTTTCCTTTATACTAGCTATGTTAGTAAGCTTTCTAGTATCATAATGAAATACTTGAGATACTTAACTTACAAAAAGTTTATTTTGGATCACAGTTTTAGAAGTTCCAGTTTAAGATTGGGTGGGCCCATTGCCTTGGGCCTCTAATAGGGGTCCTGCCAGATTGTAAGAGTACCCTCTTACACATGAGCCAGGGAGCCCAACAGAAAGTGGCCTGGGTCTCACAGCGGCCTTTGGGGTCCATGTCTAATAACTTAAGGACCTCCCACTAGGCCCCACCTCTTAAAGGTTCTACTGCCTTCCAATAATAACGCTTCTCTGGAGGCCAAGCCTTTAATACACACAGACTTTAGGGGGTCATTCAACATTCAAACTATGTCCCCAACAATGAACAAATGGAAATTAACATTAAAACACATTATCATTTACATCAATGTCCCTAAAACTGAAAAACTTAAGTGTAAATCTAACAAAATAGCATATATCTTTTCATCTCATATCTTCTAGATATTGATATCATAACACTTTGGTATACTGTTGCATACATTTTGAAGAAAAGTTATTTTTAAACGATAATATCACATATAAAAATCAAATCTTTTGCAAATTTCTGAATTTAAGAAGAAAAATTTTAATGTCAATGACTAAAGAGTACAGTTCTCCAAAATTCTTGTAGGGAGTCCACAAGCAAGAAAGTTTGAAGATAACTACTCTAGGAGAAAGATACAAATAATGTGTTTTAAGAAGTAGAGAAAGATGGAACAGCTGATATCTTAGGTTGGAGTCAACACCATTTTTCACTTGAACCTTAAATCAAAGTCAAGTCCTTTGTTTATGAGGCACTGGTATGAGGCCAGTCCATTAGGTGAAGCATGTAACAAACAGTGAATCTAAGAAGAAACGAAAATCGAAAATCACTACTACATAATAAATAATGTTACATTTTCTCCTTACCAACTGTTTAATGTAAATGTGTAACTTCCGTAAGCAATTGCAAATTTTGTTAGGAAGAGAACTATGATTTCTTGATGAACATGGAATGAAAGACAGCCCAGTCATTTCAATGGACATGTTCTTATCTTGGCAAGCATCACTTCAGAGTATTAGCCAAAGCCTTTAATAATTTAGGTGAGGAGTAGGCCGACATTCAGGCCTAGAGTTCGAGCCTGGAAAAGGCCAAAGCACTTCAATGCCTAAATTCAATTTGAGGTTATGTTGCTATGATTTAAATCCCTTCTTCCCCAATTGTTCCACAAAGATTGACATGAACCTCAGATTAGTACATCCAACTGCCTACTCCATGTCTTTACTTGAATATCTGTTGGGCATCCAACTCAGTACATCGAAACCCAAGTGATTCCAACTCCATCAGTATTCCATTCTCTGTTAACACCAGTAAATCTATCTTTGATTTCTCTTTTTTCCAAACCTCACAGTCAATCTCATCAGTGAGTCACTGAGAGTTTAAGATGTAGCTCCCTCTTGAGCATATCTACGTGCTTCTACATAGAGCAAGATCACCTGACAACAGCAACCACCTTGTGACTGGTGTTCCCTTTTCTGCTTTTGCTCCCATCTTACTTTATTGCTGAGACACAATATTTGACGCCTACAACTTAAAGGAGCAGAGGCTTATTTTGGCTCTCATATTAGAAGTTTTGGCCATGTTCAGCAGGCTCAAACGCACACGAAAAAGCATGGTGGAAGTGGTGCCGTGGTGGAAAGCTGCTTCCATCACAGTGGCCAGGAAGCAGAATGCACAGGCAAGGGACAGGAAAGGAAGCATTCTCTTCTGAACCACACCCCAGTGACCCACTTTTTATGAAGGGACTTTTTAGCCTAAAATTCATCAGTAGACTATTCCTGCAAAGAGTATAGGGCCTCCATAACCTAACCACTTCCAATAGCACCACCTACAAGCATGTGGGGCTTTGAGGGAACGTCTAGATATAAACTATAACGTATCACTAACAGCAGACAGAAGATCCTTTAAAAATGTAAATCAAGATTGTCCTTTCTCTGACTAATGTTCTCCACCGCTTATCAGTACTGAAATAAAGCTTGAAGTTCCATGTGACCCATGAGGTCCTATGTACCCAGCATCTTGCCACTTCTCCAATCTCCCCAGCTGTAGGCTTCCTCACTAATCCTTCCAAAATACCATACCTGGTTCTGCCTTAGCATCTTAGAAGTTGCTTAGAAGGTTTTCCCCTTAGATATGTGTATGATTTGTTCTTTTATTTCCTTCAGATCTTGGTTCAAATATGAATTCCTCACAAAAGCCTATGAATGATATAAAACTGACCCTCACCTCACCGCAGCCTGCACAATTCATCATCCTCCTTATCCTTTGTTTGGCTTTTCTCCCTCATAATACAAGTTGCTATCTGACACTTTACTATGCATTTGTTGGTTTCTTATTGCAATCAATAGAATGTAAGCTCCACAAATACAAATCTTTTTTTTTTCTCTCTTACTGCTACATCCTTAGCACCTGTGAGGCTCTTGATAAATGAATAAGTGAAACTAAAGAAAAGATCTGCATTTCATGATAGGAAATAGCTTGCAATGAGAATGTTGTAGAAGGTGTCACAGATTATTGACATGGCAGTACACACCTACACTTCCAGTAGTTTGGGAGGCTGAAGCAGGTGGATCACAATTTAGGGGCCAGCCTGGGCAATGTACCAAGACTCTGTCTTGAAATAAAACATGGCCTGGGGATGAAGCTCAGGGGAAGGCTCTGGTTTCAACAGTGTGTGTGTGTGTGTGTGTGTGTGTGTGTGTGTGTGTGAAAATGAATAGGAGAATGGAAGAGATTCCATCTGTGTGTGTGTGTGTGTGTGTGTGTGTGTGAAAATGAATATGAGAATGGAAGAGATTCCATCTAGGAATCTTAAACTTTCTGAGCCACACGGAAAGAAGAAAAGTGCGTAACTCCCACTGACACATGTATTACACTTATCTTATTTTACTATCACAAAACAAGGAAACGGAAGATCAGAAAAGTAAAAAGAAAAAAAATAAAATAAAAAGTCTTGCCTAAAGTTTTTGAGCTAAATAGCAGAGCAGGAATCTGAAGTTAGCTGTTTTATAAAATTGAAACCAGCTTCTTTCTGATGCTAGTAACCACATTGCTTCCAAGATACTATACCATGTAAAAGAAGGCCTGGAAAAGTTATTAACAGTTCAAGGAATGAGCACAATACTCACAGAGAAAGTGACAGTTAATTTGGTATTTGAAGACCAGTGTTCTTACAGGCAGAACAAAAGCAGACCAGGAGAAAGGACAAAAAAAAAGTTTCAGGGCAAGACAGCTAGATGGAGGGGCTGTTTAAAAACACTCAATAGTCCATGCTGGCTGAAGCTTGGGTACTGAAGGAGCACATCGGGAGTCGCGGTCGTTAAGTGCCAGAATGGGATTGAAGAGTTTGGAGTTTATCATGGACTGTTAAGCCATACAGCAATGGGACCAGAGCGCTGCTTTGCTAAGGTCCCTTGGGGTGCCATGGACGGAGTGACCAAATGAATGTTGTAGTAACCCCAGTCAAGGACCCCTTCCACAGCAATCTACTCTCAGTCTGGGAGAATGGGATTAAAACCAGCCCTGACATTTCACCCAGCAGCCACTAGTTGGCAGCAGTGTGCCGATGGACAAACCAAGCATCCCAACCGGCAGTTTCCTCAGTCACTCCCTAGCGTGGACCTGATGTAATGGATCACCTCATGGAAAACAGAAATGCGGAGTGAAGCAGGCACCCAAAGGACCAGAGAAGGAGAGTGCAAACATCAGAAAACAGAGGGCCTGGGCCAAGGACATAACTCAGTGGCACTGTGCCTGCCTGGCAAACATGAGGTCATGAGTTTGATTCCCTGTACCAACCCCCCACCCCCGCAAAAAAAAAAAAAAAAAAAAAACCCACAAAACAACAATAAAAAAACCCCAAAACCAGATGGCTCCATGGCCGCAGGATGTGGATGAAGGGAAATGGAGACAGTAGTGAGAACTAGAGCTAGGTTGCAGAAGGGCTTGAACTTTCAGGGATAAAAAGATGAATAGCATCATTAGGGAAACGAAGCCTAGGGAGGAGAGGAACATGAGCAAATCTGCACTGTGGGCAAAGAGGAAGGAAAGAGGAGGAGACTTGCAGGGATCCTGGGAGAAACAGTGAGTGGATCACAGTATGGTGAGTAATCGCGAGGGACAGAATCAGATTTGCAGGGAATTTAAGAAATACAAATCCTAGACTTTAAGAAAAAAAAAAAAAAAGGATAGTCATTGAAAATACAGCTTTGACAAGAGAAGAAGTATTTCTTTCCCTATTAGTAAATACACGTTTTGTTTATTCTTTTTTTTTTTTCAGGGACTGAATTCAGAGCCTTGAGCTGGCCAGGCAAGCGCTTATTCTACTGAGCTATCTCTCCGGTCCCCAAAATACTGAAGCTGGATTTTCTCACTAAAATTGCACCGGAAGAATTCCGCTTTCCTAAGTTCTTTGGTTCTAAACTCTAATCCACTCATGCAGTAATGCCGACACGTTCTGTGGCGGACACTGGGCACCAAGGACTCACGCAGGCCTTGCTTTTTCCTATTACGTGGGAGGTCCGCCAAACCTTTCACTCTGTGGAACACGTTTTGAGGGAGGAAATACAGAACGCAGTGGAGTGCAGAAGGCCTTCCGCAATCCTGAGCCTAGGATTTCAAATAAAGGATTAAACAAAACTGGACAATGGTGGCCTAGGCAAAGAGGCGGGTGAAGCCGTCCTGTTACCTATTTGTCAGAAACTGTAGACGTCACTCGAGGTGTAACAGGTACCCAGTGAGCGCCACGCCTCAGGAGGATGGCCGCTAGGCAGGTCTCCCCTCCCCAGCCCCTCAGAAGGGAGGACTCGTCTTCACCGTCGGTTGCTAGGGGCCTGCACGGGCGAGCTCACCCCACTGCAGCCGATTGGTGGAGACGCCGCCTAGCCCCGCCCCCTCCGAACCGGGCGCGCCCGCCGCCGCCCCGGGGTGGGGGCGGGGAGACGTAGGCGGCTCCCTTGACGAAGGAACCGCGCCCCTAGTCCTCAAATCCTCTACACCTCCCAGGCGGGTTGCATCCCCTACAGAAAAGAAGTCGGGAGCCGGAAGTGGGGCAGCGGCCGAAGACGGAAGGGGCTCCACCTGGCCGGTCACCTCGCTTTTGTGCAGTGGCCGCGGCCTTGGGCGTGGTGCTGACCCAGGGCAGGAGGGAGCTGGGAAGTGGGTTGTCGGGTTGCAGCCCGGGATCTGGATCTCTGGGCTGCAGCCGGGGATGCCTGGTTCCGCCGGCCTCTTGTTGGAGACTAGGGAAATGGGCAGGCCGATCACGGTTTCTGATGAACTGCTTCCCAGCCCCACACGCGTATCCCAGGTCTCTTCCCGTCAAGATTCACTTAGCAGTGCCAAAGGATTGAGTTTTGGGAGCACCCCTGGCAGCCTGGGCCCCCGGCTTTGCTCCTCTTTCTTCCTCTGGGGCCCAAGTCAGTGAAACTTACGGAGAACTCTCAACAGGCTTTTGGGAACGCTTGAGGCTTCTTACCTGGCTCAGCCCTACTTACCCTGGTTAACCGCCTACCTAGCCCGAGCGCAGGCAGGGCCGATCCTCTCCATCCCGTCCTCATTTGAGTGGGGGATGACACCGCGCACATTGTCTACAGACACTTTCATTTGCTAAGTACCCGTTTTCTTTTACTTCTTCCTTTAAACCCCTTCAAGCCAAGGAAATTTTAGTTTTGCCCTTGTGGTTTTGAAGGCAAATTCGATTTTGTCAACTGAGCCTCTAGCTATAAATATTGTTTCTTCCTTTGACTGCTGTAACCTAAGCACTGAATTGAGTGGTTCTGAGAACCCAGACAAACCAAACTGCCTCCTTCCCGTAAAATTCCGACAGGAGATAAGGGTGGAAGGGTACAAACAGCATGAGAGACGAATGGGTCTTGAAATCTGGGGCAGAGGAGGGTCAGCTGCAGCATTTAGCTCTGAGCAACTTAGAGCAATTCTGTAGGAGTAAGGCAGCCGCACAGTTCCAGCTCTCCTGCCCCGGGTCGGTGCCCAGAGCTGCAGGGTCCTGGTCAGCCCAGTCATCCCTAGCTGCTGCCCAAAAGGATCCCAGAGGCCCCATTTCCGTTCTCCAGCCCCTTTTCTATAAAAAGGATGCAGTCCACCCTGGTATAGATTTGAGGACAAGATGCAGCCGCCCACTGCCAGGCTCATAAAAGAACATGATTAATTTTGAGGGGTGGAAGGTAGAAAAAGGCTGTAGAAGAGCCAAAGGAAAATAGTCCTTTACATTTGAGGCAACGCCCACTAAACCCAAGCATCATAGTAGCGAACAGCTATCATCTCTTGAACATTTATCAACTGTATGATGGAAATAACTTGAACATCAAGATAATTTGCATTTTCTCTGAGTAACAGATTTTTTTAAAAAAGACACTGTTCATAGGTGCTTGAAGGGATGGGATCCTGAGCCAGAAAATCAACCACCACTGCAGTAGCCACAACTCCCCTTGCTTCTTTCCCACGCCCACCCAGACCTCCCTACCTTCCAACCACAAGCATTTCAAGACCATGTTTCTAAAAACCAGCCATTTATATCTCTTTAGGTAAGTTACAGGTGTGGTAGTGTATGTACAAGTTGGCTTGTCCAGATATACTATAACTTAATGCCTGTATTTAATATTGACAACCAAAAAATATATATAAATATCTTCCATCTATACACAGCAGGGCAGGAGTGTCCATGTCTTCTTCAGCAGTAAATTAGCCTCCCAAAAGCCTCTTGTGATCATCTGGCCCTCAGTGCATGGGAAACTAGAACCTGGCAGCCCTTCCCCTCTCCTCCCTGCACTTCTGTGCTCCCAACTAGTCTTAGGCAAGGAAAAATTAATTTGAGTGGTTGGGCAGGAAGAGATGGGCATGGGCGAATCCTAAAATGAAGCCCCATCGCTAGGGCAGAGAGATCCAGGCCTACAAAAGGGGTGGCCACAGCCACCTCCTAGGGTAGAAACCTTGTAGTTCATAGTTTGGTTAGTGTGTCCTTGGTCATAGGTCCAGCCCTAAGATTAGCTTGGTGAAGAAGGCAAGTGTCTGCACAGGGCCTGGTCCCACCCTCAGGCACTGAGCCTCTCAGGTAAAGCCTGGGGTGTGGGGAGTCTGGCTGATAAAAAAATAATAACAAAATCAGTAATAAAAAAAATTATAAAACCTGTTGCTTGTCCAAATAGGTCTGAGCAACAGTCTTGCTTTTGTTAAAATTCTGGAGCCATTACAGTCCTGAATACTCTTCTGGACATCATCATTGCTGGCTGAAGAGAAGAAACCCAGGCCTGACTCAGCAGAGATCTGTCAGTTTAGAAGTCTCATCCAGCTGCTTGTGCTCCAGAAATATCCTTGGGGCTGCTGGGAGCAGGCCGGGCTGGTGGTGTGAGGCACCTCACACTTGTGAATCAGCTCCCAAAGGGCGGAACAACTCTTCAGGTGTCTTATCACTTTGGTTGGCTCCCCCCTGCCGGAAGCCAGAAGCAATCTCATCGAAGGTCCGGCCTTTTGTCTCAGGAACTTTGAAGTAGGTGAAGATGAAGAACAGAATCAGGAGCACAGTGAAGATGATGAAGACATAGGGACCACACAGTTGCTAGAAAACACAGACACAGTTTAGGTTATGACCCCCATAACAGCTGCAGGACTGTGAAGAAATTACTTCTGGGCCTTTGATCTGAAAAAGGAAATGAATACTACACAAGGATGCTATGATGATTAAATATGAACCTATCCAACACCTCCATGTGGCAGGCTCCAGGAACATCATTCCAAGCTAAACACCCTGAAGCTGACGTCAGTGTTCTTAGGTAAGTTGAGCTTCTGAGCCTCAGTTTCCTTCTTGGCATGAGTTCTAACAAGAATGCTTGGGCAGCACTCTGTGTAGTACTACATTTTGGGGGTCACTGCATGTAGGTGAGAAGTGGTAAGGATAGAGACAGCGAGGGTTCTCACCTCTACATACTGGAAGCACATGCCCACAATGAAATTTGAGGTCCAGTTGGAGAAACCAGAGACGGCAAAAGCAGCTGGGCGAGGGCCCTGGCTGAAAAGTTCAGCCACAATGAACCACGGGATGGGGCCAGGGCCCACTTCAAAGAAGGCTACAAAGCCAAAAATGGCCACGATGCTCAGATAGGACATCCAGGGCAGCTGTTCCTATTGAGGAAAACAGAGGAGGGAGTTAGACTGGGTTCTGATGGTCCTTCAGAGGAAACAAACTGCAGAGGCCCCAGCTCGGGGGTGGAAGGCACAGGCCTAGAACTGATCCTGGATTTGCTGAGAACCCTTTGAGTGGTTCTCAGTTTCTCATTTGAACAAAAAGGCTTAAATGTCCTATAGGATGGCTCCAAGGCTGAGCCCATCCTCTGGGACTGGCAATGTCGTGTCCATGTGGGCAGTGCTAAGAAGGCCCCTGGGGTGCCCTGGCTCTGGATGCAAGTTGTCTGTGCTGAGAACATTCCAGGGCTTAGGATAACTGTAAGGTGTCCAGCTCAGGTTGGCACAGAGTAGGTGCTATGATTCTGTATGTAATCATTCTCCTTGAAGAGGTGAGCACAGAACAGGGTTCTGGTTTAGGCCTCACATCTGCTGCTCACCACTCGCTGCATGCTCGCTCTCACAGCAGTTAGGCTTTCCAAGCAGAGATCAGCTTAAATATGTGCCACAGTGCTTTTCTTGCCTGGAAGTTGGACAAATGAGTGTTCATGTGCAAGTGTCTGGTACAAGTTATCTCAGTGGCTGCAATTGTAGTCCCAGGTCCCTTACTGACTTCACTCTTTATCTGAAATAGGGTTTTGGTTTTCTCACCCATGAAATCCTTAATCTGAAAATCTGAAATCCAAAATGCTCTGAAAATTTAGCTTTTGAGTGCTGTGGACCTAACATCATGAGTGAAAATTCCATACCTGGCCTCATGTGATGGGTCACATGCAAAAGGCAGGCACACTAAGAATACTATAAAAACTGCCTTCAGCGTATGTGTAGTAAGGTGTACATGAAACATGAATTTCATGCTTAGACTTGGGTCCCCTTTCTTTTTTTTTTTTCTTTTTTTCTGGGACCAGGGTTCAAACTCACAACCTTGCACTTGCCAGGCAGGCACTTGGGCCACGGAGCTATCTCCCCAGCCCCTTGGGTCCCCTTTCTAAACCCCTGAAATGTAAAACACTTCTAGTCTGAGCACTTCTGATAAAGGTAATTCAACCTGTCATAGCTGAACTGCATCTGAGTTGTGAGAATGGAGGCGGGTATGTCTCTGCACCTCCATGGTGATACTCTCTAGGGCTGCTGTGAAGATGAATTGGAGCTTCAGTCACAGGCTTTGAAAACTCTGGGTAAGGCGGTGTTCTGGGGAGATGACAGCTTGGGGTCTAATGACAACAGTGCAGTGTTGAGAAATGAAGGAAACCACCGCAGGAGCGGGACAGTCATGCCCCAGGCCAGGGTGGGCAGAACAGGGAGAGCTCAGCCCCCACCTGTCTGCTACACACTTGGGATCTAAGCCCCACCCCCTAGTCCTGGAGTGCAGCCACTCACCAGCAGTGCCAGGGCGATGGTCATGAGCACAGCACAGCCCGCCATGCCCCCCAGGCCTATGAGGTGCAGAGTCCGCCGGCCAGCTCGCTCCACCACGAACAGCTGTGGGCAGGGAAAGTGTCAGCTTACTCTCCGGAGGCTCATCTACCCACACGCTAGTCTCAGTAGCCAAGAAAGCTGGCATACACAGACCAGCACGGAGGCCAGGGTTCCCTCTCCCTTGGGGCTCAGCTCAGGGGCACACGGGATGAGAGGCAGAGAACTGGCTCTGAAACCTGACAGCAGCACAGGAGTAAGAAGTCACCCAAACAGCTAAGCGTCCCAGCTGTGACCTGGGGAGAGCACTTGCCATTTCACTTTAACATCCATGTCAGCTCACTGCTAATTAATGAATCTCACAGGTCGCTGAGGATGAAATGGGAACAGTTACAGAGCACATTCCCATGTGCCTGGCTCTGGTAAATGCTGTCATGCCTCTGCCCCAAGGCTCTGAGCTGGACCCTGGCTGCTCACCCACCACAAGCAAGGACTCACCGACACGACAGTGAAGGCTGTGTTGACAATGCCGGAGCCAATGGTGGCATACACGGGCTGCTGCACTCCTGCCTTCTCAAAGATGCTTGTGGAATAATAGAACACCTGCCAGACAGAGGTTGCTGCGATCAGCTGGGCTCCCTCGCCCTCCTCTGCCTCTGTACCAGTGGGTGTGGGTTTTAGTGTGAGCGAAGTTGGAAGGGACAGATACTTCTCAGGCAGGTGGACACTGCACAGTGACCTCAGGGGCTTTGACTTTAACGGCAAGCTTCTCCTGGCAGAGGCTTGTTTGTTTTGGGATGTGTTCACAGCACATACTTGTGCTAGGGCTTGGCTGGGCCCACAGGAAGGGCGGGTGGGGCACTCACAGCGTTGATGCCTGACAGCTGCTGAGACAACTGCAGCACCACGGCGATGAGGATGGGCTGGCGGTAGGCAGGGGAGCGGAACAGCTCCAGGATGGTGACCTTCTTCTCCCGCATCATCTGCCGACTCTCCTCTTTCATCTCCTGCAGGTCTTGGCTCACATCAGCTGTCCCACGCAGCTTCTTCAGCACTGGTGGGACAGGAGGGAAGGTGGGGTGGCTCAGTGGGAAGCAGGCCAGAGCTCAGGGGCTGGGGAGGAGGGCAGGGCCCGGCCCGTACCACTCTTGGCCCGGTTCTCCTCATTGCGGTTGATGAGCAGGAAGCGGGGGCTCTCAGGGCAGAAGGGCAGCAGCACGCACTGCAGCAGGGCTGGGGCGAAGATGACACTGAGCAGCAGGGGCCACAGCTCCTCATTGCCCATGATGGAGTCCAGGCCGAACACCTGGGGGGAAGTGGGGCTGTGAGTGCCCTGCACCCACTCCACTCCCACCTTTTCTGCTCAGGGAAGAGCTCCAGTTATGGTGGCCCTGCCACTGACAGGAGGCTTGACCTCTCTCAACCTAAGTTTCCTCATCTGGAACAGAGGAAAGTAGGACCTAACTCATGGATCACTGGAAAGACATGACAAGGCTACCAGCACGTCTGGCACAGAGTGTGAGGTGGCTGTGCTGTCACAGGTAGGCTGGAGGGATATGGATGGAGGAGCCCTCTGGAGAGAGGGCACATGGAAGGCTTGTGGGCCTAGAAGCGCAAAGCAGTAAAGCACCGTGGGGGACTGTGGAGTCCCTTGTGGAGGCCCAGGGTGAGAAGGGGATGACAAGGACCATCTTTTGCCTGGTTGGGGAGGCCAGTGGGAGATTTGTGAGTGGTTGTGTTCCCTGGGACCTAGACACCTCAAGGCTGTCCTCTGCAGGGCTGTGAAAGACTGACAGAAGTCTAATTAGAGAAGCTCTGCCCAGCTGGGCAGGCAGCCCCATCCCTGGCTTACCTGGGCAATGAGGATGCCAACAACGATGCCTAGCTGGTGCAGGGTGCCGAGAGCTCCACGAAGAGCTGTGGGTGACACCTCCCCAACATACATGGGCACAAAACCCGTGGTCAGGCCGCAGTATACACCGATGATGAAGCGGCCCAAGATCAGCATCTCAAAGGACTTGCCCAGTTTCGAGAAGCCCATGAGCACAGCAGACAGGAAGGCAAGCAGGTTCATCATCAGCATAGAGTTCCGCCTGAGGGTGGGACCACAGGTCAGGAGGGTCCTGGTCGCGACTCTCCAGGGCTGGGCTAGAGGTGATACCCTCAACCAAGCTGGGAAGTCTGGGAAGTCTCCACCCCTCATGATTCCCACATAGGATGACCCCAAGGGCAGGCTCAAGGACCCTCCTGCTCACCGGCCAAAACGGTTAACGAAGAGGCCCACAGAGAAGGACCCAATCATTCCTCCAACAGAGAAGATGGCCACGGAAAGGGACCAGAGTGTAGTAAGCGTGGTAGGCAAGATGGGCTCCCCATAGCGGTGGATCCAGGTCTCGTTGTAGAATTCCTCAATCACCTGTGGGGGAGAAGCAGCTTAGATAGGTGGTAAGACCAGGACCTATGCTCCCCTGCCTGGGTCATTCACCCCAGGAGGGTCATTTACCACTAGATGCTGGAGGGCTCAGGGCCTATCCCTGTGGTAAACTCTAGAACCAAGTCCCTCCCTCTGTGTAGGCCTCAGGTTAGAAGCAGGGCTGGGCCCATCTCTGAGGCCCAGCTCTCAACCTTCCCCCAAAGTGTGGGTTCCAGTGCCCCAAGGCTTCACGTTCAACACACTCGCTGGGCACGATGGCAAATGGCCTATGGGACAAGCACAGGCACAGCAAAGGTACAGGGAGAAAGTGCTCCTGCCCATCTGTGTCTTCTCTCTGCTGCCAAGGTATTCTAAAGCCCCAGCTCTAGATCAACCTTTCTGTCAACCCCTTGCTGAGGAGAAAACAGCTGGACAGACAGGTTCCACCATTCTGGTAGCTCTGTGGGGGTACTGACTCTACACTTGGCCCAGTCTGGCGTGACCAACTCACATCACCTTTCAGACATGCTCTCAGGGCTCACACTGTAACTTTCTGTTCCTCAGGCCCTCTGGCTGGCCTGGGAGTGCTGCCCTGAGGCATGGTCTCCTCCCGGGCCCCACTGGTAGGTCTAGGGAAAGGTAACAGACACGGAAGCAAAGCAGTTCCAGGAACTGGAGACACCTATCCGGGAGAGACCTGCCCATAGCCCCGCCCCCACCATAGGGAGGGCCTGGTCTGATGCCAAGGATGTGGCCAGCTTAGGCAGGCCTGGCTCTGAGCACACTCACCACACTTAGGTAACCCGACACACACCCAGCGCCACAGGACTGGCCAGACCCATGCAGTACTCATGGAGCCAGATACAGGCTCTACAGCCTAAGAGATCCCACTCATCCCACCTTACACACTTGATTAAACTCATGGCATCTGAGGTCTCCTGGCTGGCCAGTCACTAACTGCATGCCCCTCCTCCTTTGCCACTTGTAAGTCTTAATTCTGTGGGAACCCAGTCATGCCCACACCTCTCACCAGGAGTGTGCAAGTGGAGCAGTATGCAGCCTCTTCATCCTCCATCATCCCTGCTCTTTGTTCTCCCTACCCCTCGCAAGCCACAGAGGTCTAGCAGAACAGGAAGCAGTAAGTAGGCATACTTACTAAAGGGGAAATCAAGACAGTCTCTAGAATGTCCATTGGATACACTAAGCCTGGGTCTGTGGCCCTTAGCTGCTCACCGTCTTTATCCCTGCCAGTGGTCACGACTCATCCTGGCGTAGAGAACCCTGACTTGAGTCAGTGGGCCTCTGCGGGTTAGGATGGGTTTTGGTGGGTGAGGAGCCTTGAGTACATGGAAATTCCAGGGAAGCTAGAGAGCATAGCGATAAGGAACCTGAACTCTGAACTGGAACCTCAACATAACCCAATTCAGATCCCAACTCTTCTTTTCTCTCTCTCTCTCTCTCTCTCCCCCCCTTCCTCCCTCCCTCCCTCCCTCCCTCCCTCCCCCTTTCCCATCTTCCTTCCTTTCCAGTGTGACTATGGACTAGTTATTTCATCTTTTATTAGTTCCAGTTAATTCATCTTTAAAGTGGAAGTGTGAATGATACAATCATATATTGCTAAACAGTGGAGATACATTCTGAGAAATGTGTTATTGGGCAATTTCACTGTGCAAACATCGGGCGAGTGCACTTCACGCAAACCTAGATGAGTAACTTAATGTGGCTTTTTAATGCAAGCAGGAAATGCAGAAACATGAGAATATATAAGGCTGCAGCTGGGGTAACACAGCACTGTCTGACAGAACCTTTTTTCTCCTTGTTTTTCTTTTTTCTTTTCTGTATTTTAGGGAAGGCTCTACAGGGTGTTCAGGGTCTCAATACTAGATCGTACTCATAGTGATTCATCTGTTTACAGTCTCCCAAGAGCTGGGATTACAGATGTGAACCACCACGCCCAGTCTCAATTGCTATCTCAGCGCACCCTGGGGGGCGGGGGGGGGGGGGGCAGCGGGGCAGGCCCAGGGATTGAAACCCTGGCCCCTGCAGGGGCTTTAAACTGCTGAACTATTTGGCTGGCCCTCTGCTTATTTTTCAAGCAAGTAGAAATGTACAGTATGTAATTTTATGCAGCAGACAGCACAGTAGGTTTATCTACAATGGCATCATCACAGGCACAGACACATAAGTAATGCACCACGGTGAGAAGTTATCATAGCTATGATGTTGCTAGGCCATAGGAATCTTTCATCTCCATTAGAACCTTAGGGGACCACCATGGGATATGTAGTCTGCCACTGATCTAATTCAGTACGGTGATGACTGTTTCTAATTCATTGTGCTGTGAGCAGTGAACCTGCCTCCCAGCACCTCCCCTAAAGTCATTCCACACTCACTGGTACTGGCCTCAAGGCAGTGTGGACCATTGACAGTCTAACCAAACCTTCATGGCACAATTCAAAATCAAGGTTCCTGCCAGGGGTTTGTCCAACCTCCCTACCTACTACTGGCTTCTACCTCTACTCTCCAAGCAGTGGTTACCCCTCTGCTCTCGCTACCATTTCCCCACCCCTCCCTGCCTCTAGATGATGTTACTCTGGCCTTTGAGACCCAAGGTTTACCTGACTCCCAGGATTTATTCTCCCAGGGCTACCTGAAAGTGAATAGAGGAATCAATGGACAGGTCTCCGGCTTCCTCCTAGAAGCCCCGCGATTCTGCTAGGGACAGAGGCAAGGCAGATTTTAACAAAGCACACAGTGCTTGTGTTGAAGGAACAAAACCAACTGCAGGGGACTAGCTGGGAACAGTAATGCCTCATTTATTTATCAGGCTATGCAAAGAACAAGCTGTTCTGGATAAGAGAACTATCCAGACACATGATGCTTGCCCCTCCCAAGGTCCCAACTATCCTGCCCCACCATCTCCTTCTGTCACTCTGGGTCTAATCAGAACTATGTATGAGGAGATGTCTGTCATTGGCTTTTGATTTCTGCAATCCACAGGTTTCAGTCTTGCCCTTCTATGGTTCAAAGATTTGATTCCTGGGGCC
>PVKN010021777.1:0-15405 GCA_004027915.1 Capromys pilorides
TTGGATCTTGTTGTGGCAGACAAGTGTCCAAGGAGGCTGCCTTGGGGCTGCCAGGTGGAGATCAGCAGACACCTGGCAGGCAGCAGTGCCAGGAGAGGAAGGCCCAGCTCCTAATTAAAGCCCCACCATTCTGGAGCCGCCCGCTCTTTTGGCTCCGGATCAGATAGTGCATCCGACGGCTGTGCATAGCTCACAGCTCTGGAATGCTCTGGGCTTTGGGCCTGTCCACCTTTGTTCCTGAGAGACAGAGCTTACTGGGCTATGTTGAGGGGTCTAGGGCCTAATATAACACAGTGCAGTGTCAATGTGGGCTGCTGGGAGCCCAGGGTCACCCTTCAACCATTGGCCTTGAACACTTGCCCCCCAGCCTCACCCATTTCCTGTAGTGGTGAAGGCTAGTGCTTCATGGCTCCCACCTTCAGGTGTCAGGAGAGACAGGAGGCCTTCCCTGGCAGCCCTGGTGCTGCTCTGCTCTTGCCCTGGTTAATCCCATCACTGGCCATCAAGGCAGAGGATTTTTGTTGCATTAAGACTGGAGCAATTGAGGCATACGGAGACACCGTGGTGGTCCCTGACCCTGATGGTAGGAGGGAGGGTCAGGGGGACCCTGACACTTTACCTGGCCACAGCCTTTGCAGAGCTACAGACAGACATCCATGAGCTGACCAATGACCTGGATGGTGCAGGCATCCCATTCCTTGACTACCGCACCTATGCCATGCGGGTGCTCTTCCCTGGGATCGAGGACCACCCTGTGCTCAAGGAGATGGAGGTAAGTGCACTGGCCATACCCTAGGCTCATTGGGGACAGTCCAACACTGCAGGGGACAGTCTAGCTCCTTGGTGCTCAGCCCAGCTTAGTTAGGTACAGGGGCCACATATAGAGGGTTTCCTTGAGGCCTGAGGCTAAGACCAGGCCCTGCCTGATACGATTCCTCTCCCTCACAAGCTTCCTCCAGCCTGGGCTGCTGTTTGCTGGCCCTGAGTACTATAAGAAGGTGGTCCCAGGCACTTGGGCCCTGTATGCAGGCCAGCCTGTGCTTTCTACCCTGTGCTGGGGTCTGTCTCCTCTCTGGATTTCATTCCCCATCGGTGGGGTGGGGAAAGTTCTGTATGGGGCATTTCCGTAAGATCAGGGAGGCTGAGAACACTGTCCTGGCACCCAGTCGTGATCATATCAGGGAGGCTGATCTGCTGTGGCTCTGTGGCAGCAGGGCGTGAGCAGGCACATGCTCATCCAGGTGCAGGCCAACGTGGAGAAGTCACTGACACTGTTCGGGCAGCTACTGACCAAGAAGCACTTCTTGCTCACTTTCATCCGCACACTGGAGGCCCAGCGCAGCTTCTCCATGCGTGACCGCGGCAACGTGGCCTCACTTATCATGACAGCCCTGCAGGGTGAGATGGAGTATGCCACAGGTGTGCTCAAGCAGCTGTTGTCTGACCTCATTGAGAAGAACCTGGAGAGCAAGAACCACCCCAAGCTGCTGCTGCGCCGGTGAGCCTGTCTGCTGTGATCCTTCACAACCTCAGAGTAACTGATACACATTCAACCTTTGCTCCTGAATGATGGAGGTGGATGTGGCCATGTGGCACTGTGGACAGGGAGACTCTGCCCCTAGCTCATGACACACTGTTCTGTCTTCCACAGGACTGAGTCAGTGGCTGAGAAGATGCTGACCAACTGGTTCACCTTCCTTCTATACAAGTTCCTGAAGGTAGGCTAGGCCAATGGAGGGGGCACTTGAGGGTGGGGTCAGATGGGACACAAGAGGGAAGGCTGGGGAGAGAGTGGAGCAGGACACCCAAGTGAGATATTAGGAAATGGCTGTAGATGGGAGCACCTCAGGCAGGAGCACCCCAGAATATACCTCTACCATATCCCACATGAATGTCCCTCCTGTCCAGCCTGGCCCATGGAGGGTCCAAAGCCAGCAGCTGGGATAGACTTTGAACACAGGTGCTGGGTCCAGGGGAGGCAGGGCCTGGGCAGGGACCACAGAGCCTGTGGGCTGACTTGTAGTTCCTCAGGGCTCTCCTCTGCCCATTGTGGGGTATGATAGCTACATTAGACTTCCCCAATCCTGGTAGGTGGGTGCCAAATATTCTTAGGAGAAGCAGTGACTTGGGTGACACAGGCCCTGTGAGCTCTCTTTGAGTTGGAATTGGTTGAATTGGCTGCATGTTAGATATTGAGACACAGAGGGTCTGGCGTCTGGCTTTCTTCAAAAAGCTGGAAGGCATGTGGACTCAGTGGCACAAGGCCTGCCTGGCAAGTATGAGTCCAGAAGTTTGATTTCTGGTATCCCCCTCCCCAAAAAAAGCCAAAAGGCATGGCAAAGGGACCTGCACAGAGTGTTGCTTGTGGTCAGTGTAGCACATGCTTTTGCTTACTCTCCAGGGCCCTATTGATACTCTGATGTACAAGTGACCATCATTGGAGCTAGTGTTCAAGGGCAGGTACTGGTGACTGCCTAAGTCCATCATCCCTGCCTTGCAGGACCTTGGGACTTCTGTCCTACCTTTGAGGAATGCTGCTGCACCCTTTGCTTACTGGCACAGAGGTGACAGTGATCAGCTCTTGGATTTGTATAGGAGTGCAGTTGGTGCAAGGCATCTTGCTGGGTGAGAGGTGCAGGCGCTGTGTGGGCTTGCATGAGCAGAGGGTAGGAGGTGGAGAGGGCATTGTCATGGGTCCTAGAAAGGTGACATGTATAAGTGTGGGTGTGCTGTGGCCCCTAGAACGGGGTGTGTCATTTTTTTGTCATTGCTGGGACAAATACCTGACACACAAACTTAGGGAAGGAAAGGTTTATTTAGCTCATAGTTACTGGTGGTTTCAAGATACTGCCCTCACTCTATAGGGTCTTGAGAGAGGCTGGGGTGCTGCCATGTCCAGGATGATCCATTCATACCTCTAAGAGAGGCCACTAGGCCTGGGGGAGCGGGTGGGGAGGCACATGCTGTCAGTTTAATGGTTTGCGCCTGTCTGGCCCTGCCCCTCAAGCCCTGCCCTGGTCCTCTGGCCCCACCCCTTGAGCCACATGCTTGACAGCTCCATGATTCATGAGGCTTTGGGGGTACAACTAGATACAAACCACAACATTCCACCCCTGGACCCCCAAAGACTCGTGTACATCCTTCTCTGCAAAAGGCATTATAGTCCATCTCTAAGAGTTGCCAAAGTCCCAACAGTTTCAGTATTGTTGAAAGTCCAAGTCCCAAGTTTCCTCCACAATCAAAGGCAAACTCTCAACTGTGAGCCCTTGTACAAATGAAAAGTTAAATACTTCCAACATTGAAAGGCACAAGATTCCAAAGGTACAAGTCATTCCAAAAGGTATACACAAAAGGATAGAAACCACTGGGGCCAAAACAAGTCCAAAATCCAGCCGGGCAAACATTAAGTCCTATAGTTCCTTGTGGAACATCCAAAGTAATCTGTGGCAGATTGTGAGCTCCACGTGGCACTTCTGATAGTTTTAGAAATAAATGTAGAAGATTTCTTCCATAGCTTCTCTCTCAGGCTGGCTTTGCTCCCTCCTTGCAGTTTTCCTTAGAAGATCCACATTCCTGGCTTTTCCAAACTTCTAGGATTTCCACGGCGTAGGCTTCTCACTCACAGCTTTACACACTGCTCTCTCGGGCACACTGCCTGGCCTCCTAGGCCTTCTGAAATTGAGGTGGAATCCTTCTTAACCTCAGAATGTCTGCATTTTTCACACACCTAAAACCAACGCCATGTGGATGATGCCAAGGGCTACTGCCTGCTGGAGCAAGAGCCAGGCTTCCTTCTCTTGTAGCTGTAGGGGCCGAGTGCCTGGATTTTTGAGCACTCTGACCTTGATTCTGAGAAACAGATTCTCTATACAGGTACCATTCTGTAATCTGGTGTGGCCACCACCTCCATTCTGGAACCTGATGTGGTCGCTACCTCCATTCTGGAACGTGGGGCTCTGAGGCATTTTCCTCAGAGCAAAGTCCCTCACCTTTGCTATTCTGAGGCTGCAAAGGGTGAGAACCTGACACCTCCAGTGATGCCCTTGAGACATCTTTTCTATTCTCTTATTCCTCCTGGGCAATGGAGATCTCAGCTCTTATCTTCGCAGTCCACAGCCTTTCTGGTGCTTTCTTTCTGGCCTACTCACAACATTTTAAATCATTCTGCTGGACTCTTTGCTCTTTATTCTCAACATGTATTTGACTAAAAGCCCCTAACAATAACCATGCCACTGCCCCAATATTTGACTACTTTTAAATTTCCTTTGAAAGATTAATCTTACATGTTTAATCTTAGTCTCCGGCAGTCTCTGGACATGGGCAAAATTCAGCCAAACTTTCTGCCAAGCCAGAACACAAATGATCTGGAGTCAAACAACCAATGCAGTCCTTCCCAGCAGAAACTTCTCCAGCCTGGTCTTTACAGTCAGACGTCCTATCAGCCTTCTGGTCTGAGCTCTGACCAGAATCTCCCCTACAGAAAGGCCAAAGCTCTTCTAGTGCTTTTCTTAAGGGGGACATCTCCAAACCTTTCCTATTTCTTCCCATAAGCCATTCCCAAAAGCTTATAATCCACATGGTCAGGTTTAGCCACAGCAATGACCCCACTCCTGGTATCAAATTCTGTCTTAGTTACTCTTCTCTCATTGCTGGGACAAATATCTGACACACAAGCTTAGGGAAGGAAAGGTTTATTTTATTTAGCTCATAGTTGCTGGAGGTTTCAAGTCACTGCCCCTGCTCTATGGGGTCTGGAGGAGAGGCTGGGGCACTGTCATGTCCAGGATCATCCATTCCACACCTCTAAGAGAGTCCACCAGACCTGGGGTGGGGTGGGGGCAGTGCATGCTGTCAGTTTAATGGTTCGTGCCTCTCTGGCCCCGCCCTTCAAGCCTTGTCCTGGTCCTCTGGCTCCTCCCCTCAAGCCATGTGCCTGACAGCTCCATAATTTACATGAGGCTTTGGGGGGGGACAACTAGATACAAACCATAACAGGGTGATTGCCCAGAAAATGGTAGTGCTCTTACTGAGCGGAACTGCTCAGATAGCTCACAAGTGGTTGCCTCCTGTCAGTGAGTGCCAGCTCATAAAGATGTGTGATTTATCTCGCTGCTCACTGATTCGAGCCCAGTAAACCCAAAAGGCAATGCAGATGCAGTTGAAAGCCACAGCCAAGCTGAGCAGGGCCCCACTGTTGCCCCACTGGATCCCAGGTCCCTGCTTGGAGGTGCAGGGTACAATGCAGCACACCCTCCAGCAGGGCTAGATTCTGTCACCTGCCAGGCCATGGGCTAGGCTCTGACTTTAGGAAAGTTGGCTAACTTTCACCTAGGAGAGGCCTGAACCTGGCCTAGGCCTGAGAGTGCCCACACCTCAAGCCCCTAACCTTTGCCACAAACTTTTTTTTTTTTTTTAAGATAGACTATTATTTAAAGCACTTGTAGGCTTCTAGTGAAATGGAGCTTATACAGGGATCACTCATATACCAACAGTCTCTGGCCCACAGTGGTTCAGTTTAGTTAAGAGTTTCAGGTTTACCATCCTGCAAACAGGAAGTATGATCGGTAGCACCTGTATAGGAGTTTGAAGTGCCATCCTGCCAGGTGATGTGAAGATGATTTTATTCCATGAGACCAGGCAGGCAGTGAGTTACAGTCCATAACTGTGAGGTCAAATAGTGTGGTGCTGTCCTGTAACACTCAGTAGAATGAATGTGTATAATGGTGTTCTTTCTTTTGTGTGTGTGAGTTGTGGGGTGGGGCACTGAGCATTGAACCCAGCATCTTTGTACTGGGCTACATTCCCAGACATTTTAAAATTTTGAGACATTGACTTCAATAAGCTGATTGATCCTTCTTCAGCCTCACAGGTGTACACTACCAACCTTGACTTATTCTAATGAAGAATGTGTAGAGTATAGTAAAATACACATGAAGGGCTGGGGAGATAGTGCATAGAATAAGCGCTTGCCTGGCAAGTGCAAGGACCTGAGTTCAATCCCCAGTTCCGCAAAAAAAAAAAAAGTGAAATTCACCAGCATCATACCATTTTTAAGCACACAGTTCCATGGTGTCATGTGCATTCATTGTACTGTGTGACTGTTTCCATCTGCAAAGTCGATTTCTAAAGCCGAATTTGTCTGCATTGAACATCTAGCTCCCCATCCCTGCCCTCTGCCCTGGCAGCTCGTTCTGCTCTCTGCCTTCTTTCCACTCTCACTCTAGGTACCCTTATAGGCACAGTGACCCCACGTGTGTGTTCTCTGACAGGTGCATGTCACTCAGCACAGTGTGGAAACACCCCACGACTGTGTCCATCAGAACAGTGTGGTCCACACGGCACTGTGCTGCCTGCTGTGTTGGTCTCCTACTGTCCCCTACAACCTGAGATTATTAAATGGAAGACCAGAAATAAACACTATGCAGATTTGAGCTTGTGTGGCACTCTGAGCAGTGTGGTGGGCTGACATACAGTTGCTCCTAGAATGTAATCCGTTGTTGTTTTGTCCTGAGCTTGTGCTGTCCTGGTGACCAGGTAGGTGACTTGCAGTACCACATGGTGACCCATTTCACCTGATACAGGCACAAGGCAGTGAGGCTGGCACTTACGGTGTGACTATGAGAACAGTAAAGTGCATCTTTTAGGTACAGGTCCCCAACATCACAAGGACGGGGAGGAAGCACACGCTGAGGCCGCTAAGATGTACATTGGACAAGTGTAGTGTCTACACAATGGGAAGAAGAATAAAGACGTTCTCTCTGGGTTTGCTGTCACACCTCAGAATTACAGCTACAGTGCTTGGTGGGTGCTTAGATGGAAAAGGTACTACGTTTATGAGCCTGAGCAGGTTTCCCCCAAAACAGGTGACATTGAGCCATTTACTGTATACACAGCAGCAGGGTGCTTACAGCAGGTCCAGGATAGACTCCGACTGAGTAGGAGAGTGGGATCTCAGGTATGGTACTGTCCATGGGTGCAGAAGGTGCCTGTGGTAGTCTGTGAATGTCTTTTATTCCAATGGAGCATCAATGTGTGTATTTTTTACCTTAACCAAAAAACAAACAAACAAAAAAATAATCAGATCAAGAAATGGATGAAAAAAATGGGGGAAAGAAAGGAAAGAGGATGGAGAAGGAATCAAGGTGTGTATTGTACCTGCACCAACTCCATAAGGAGGGTAACTGTTATGTACTACACATGTACTAGTTTTTTTGTTTGTTTATTTATTTATTTATTTTTTTGTGAAACCAGGGATTGAACTCAGTCCCTTGTGCTTGCCAGGCAAGTGTTTATTCTACTGAGCAATCTCCCAAGTCCCTAATTAATTAATGTTAACTTAAAAGAAAAATAAAAAGAGGGAAATTTAGGCTATATCACAAATGAACTGTGAAGTCACATGCTATTTTTAGAACCCAAAATATCTTTTTCATCTTTGCTATCCTTGGGAACAAAACTTACTAGAGCAGTGACCCATGGTTGCTTAGGACAGTTCACCCCAAGGTGAGGACAGAGGCATGGCTCCCCACTCGTAGAGCTGCAGATGTTTGTCACGTTGGTACATGTCCTTCCAGCCAAGTTTCTGCTAAATCAACTGTTACAGAGAGAGAAGGTGTTCAAGTAGGGTCTCGTGGCATTGTCCACAGTGGTCCCTGGTTTAAGGGATCCTCCTACCCCAGCCTCCTGAGCAGCTGGGATGGCCTTGCTGGAGCAAGAGTTTCCGGGTGCCTATAGTTACAGTGGCTTTGTGACGCCAAGTCTGCAGATGAGACTCTACTGCTAGTCTGAGTGGTTTTTAACCAAGAAACCCTTGCAGGCCCTGGCCCTCATGTGTGTCCAACACTGTGCTTGCACCTTCTCCTACCCACCCCTTGGGCAGCGCATCAGACACACCTTTGTAGCTGTTTGCCACGTAAGGTTCTGTGGTGTGGATGGTATGCTGTTGATGTCTCTGCTGCACAGTGATGGTGTGGAGGGAGTGGCTCCTTGCTCACGACAGCCAGCATCCCAGCTGGTTTCTGGCACAGTGGTCTTGGCTTGCTGAGTGTGTGGGACATGTCTTCTGGAGAAGAGTGTGGGTCTGCATGTTCACTTCAGTTGCGATGTGTGCTGCTGAGTCCTGCCGAATGTATGCCCTGAGTCAGGTCTAGGCTCGCAGCCTGTGCTAGTGCTGGCTGTATCAGTCACTTTCACCTTTGCCAGTTTGATAAATACATATCGATATTTAATTGCTTTAGTTAGCATTTGTTTTAGCACAGTGAGCATCTTTTCATATGCTTAATAAGTTCCTTTTTTCTTTCAAGCAAAGGTTGCACTTTTTTTATCCTGTGCATATTTTTGTAGGATTATTTCTTTAATATAGCAGTTATTTTTTAAAAAACTTGCATTTTTATGATAGCAAACAAATGATTTGTACTTAACATGCAGTGTGAGGGGCTGGGGAGATAGCTCAGTAGAGTAAGTGCTTGCCTGGCAAATGCAAGGACCTGAGTTCAATCTCTGGTTCAAAAAAAAAAATGCAGTGCAAGGAAACAGGGACCCATCTTGCTTTTCTCACAAAGTGGAAAAGATTTGCTCTACCAGCACTTACTGAACTGCCCTTTCCTGAATTGTTTTATTACATAGAAAGTGGCATTTTAATGTTTTTATTTGTTTTTTTGTGGTACAGAGGATCGAACTGAGGCCCTTTGCATCGAACAATATCCCTCGCTCCTTATTTTTTCATTTTACTTGTTTTATCGTATTTTTTGAATTTTGAGGCGTGGTGGTCTCTAAATTGCCCAGGTAGAACTTGAACTTGTAATCCTGCCTCAGCTTCCCAATGTGCAGAGGTTTCAGGTGTGCACCACCACTCACAGAAGAAGAGTGCTTTTCCATAGGCAGTTCCTGCACGTTCTCAGCTGGGCCTTGGGGGAGTCTTGAGTTCTTCCTCCTTCCCCTCACTGTATGGGAAACTGAGGCCTAAAGAGGGAATGTAAGTCTTCAGAGGCCTTTGGTTCTGGGCCCCCCCTCCATCTTGGTCTGCAGAATCTCTGATGGTCCCAGAGGCTGCAGCCTGGGTCAGAAGGGAAAGGCCCCACTGGGCCCAAGCCTTTCCTGAGAAGCTCCAGCTTTTAGAGGAAGAGTATTAGTATTAGGATCAGACAGACCTGAGTTTGAATCTTGGCTTCATCTACTGTGTGACCTTGGGGTAGTGCCTATCTCTCTGCCTTAAGTAATCTAGGTGTACAACTTTGCCTTCTGCACAGTCTAGACCTGGGGGTCGTATTATCCCTGGGTCCCCCATGTCAGATGGCATTTCTAGGAAGTACCCTCATGGATGGCCTCCCCTCTCTGCTGACTTAATGAAGCCAAGTTTGCAAATGAAATGCAATTTCAGAGACAGGCATGTTGTTGGAAGATCTCAGGATGATCTACGCTTGCGGCCCTTCCTTAGCAGCTGTCTCTTTAATTACTGCAGATGCTAACGAGGTACCCAGAGCATCTGGTTACAGGGCCAAAGCTGTCTGTTTACTGGGCCTGGATGAGAGGCTGGTATTCAACCTGCCAATGACATGGCAGGCAGAGGTCAGGGCAGCCCTTGAGGGCAATAGGACCTGGTTGAGCGCTGACTGCTAGCTCTTTATATTTGCTGTGCCCATTTGAACCTTTGATGCTGTTTAGTTGGCGATGTCAGTAGAGCCCTGCCCTGCTCCTTGCTGGGCACTGGATCTCCATATTTATAGAGGAGCCCAAAGGTCTAGGTGGCAACTTGAAGAATCCAGAAGGGTCGTGGGCCTGGTCACTGGGACAGTTGCTACAGAGGCCCTGAGGCAGGAACAGAAGGTTTCCTTCTTGGCAGTGGGATGAGATGTAAGGGTTAGGGCAAAACCAGGGCAGACCTCACTAAGTGCCCAGGCTACCCTGTCAGCCTCAAGGCCTCAACTATGTACTGCTGCGCTCTGGTGCTGGTGCTGCCTGCTGTCCCTTGGGGTCATGGCTCTGCCCCACAAGGGTGCTGAGAGCATGCTCTTGAGTGACTCTAAGGCTCTGGCCAGGGGAGGCCTCAAGGTGACATGGACCCTTCACTCATGCCTGGCTGCATGTGTCCTCCCCACACTCCTGTGTTCCTGGCCAGGGCTTATTTAGGATCTGACATTCACCTTTGAGAGACAGTAGCTCTGCCACGCCACTTTTCCTGCTCACTCTTCCTAGAGTGCTGCCTCAGGAACACACTTGCCTCCTGTGAGCTGCCCTGAGTTGCTGTGTATCCTTGCTAGAAGGGTTGTGGGCTGGATGAGCCTGGGCTACTGGCCTCTCCTCATGTCCCTGGCCCCACAGGAGTGTGCGGGGGAGCCGCTGTTCATGCTGTACTGTGCCATCAAGCAGCAGATGGAGAAGGGCCCCATCGATGCCATCACAGGCGAGGCACGCTATTCCCTGAGCGAGGACAAGCTCATCCGGCAGCAGATTGACTATAAAACGCTGGTAAGCATGGTGATCCAGGTCCTGTCCCTTCTCGCAACCCCAGCCAGTGAGGCCAAGAGGTGGGACTAATGCTATTCCTCTTCTCCCCCACAGACTCTGAACTGTGTAAACCCCGAGAATGAGAATGCACCTGAGGTGCCTGTGAAGGGGCTGAACTGTGACACTGTGACCCAGGTCAAGGAGAAGCTGCTGGATGCTGTGTACAAGGGTGTACCCTACTCCCAGCGGCCCAAGGCTGGGGACATGGATCTTGGTAAGCAGAGCTGAGCTCTGAGTAGGGGCTCCTTATGTAGGGTGGGGCATAGGACTGAGCTTGGTGGGGACCTGGGCAGGGCTGCCAGTGCTTGTTGGTCTGGTCTGTAGGAAGCCATAGGATAACGGGCATTGGGGCTGGGCTCTCTGGCCAGGACAGAACTGTGGGATAGGGGACACTTGGGGTTGGGAGCCACACAGGGCCTGAGGGAAGATGTAGTGAGGGGCAGGGCTCTAGGGTCCTACAGCAGTTATAGCTAGAGGGACTCGGATCAAGGCCAGTGTGATGGGCTCTGGTTCCTGGCTAAGGAGTGAGGTGTGGAGCCCATGAGTTCGACCTCCCCAGGGGCTGAGCCAGAGAGTGGGGCCACCTAGTGTCCCCACCTTCTGGGGGCCACATGCTGGTGGCAGGGGGGAATGAGGCCTTATGGCCCTACTCTCCAGTGCCCCACTCCCTGCAGAGTGGCGCCAGGGCCGCATGGCGCGCATCATCCTGCAGGACGAGGATGTCACCACCAAGATCGATAATGACTGGAAGAGGCTGAACACACTGGCCCATTACCAGGTGACCCTGTCTGGTGGGAATGTGGGCTGTGCCTCCCTGAGGCACCGTGGCATTGTTGGTGCCAGTGTCAGGAGTGCTGGCAAGAAGACTGTCTGGCCTGGGGCTGGCAGCAGATTGTCAGGAGGGGCCAGCATTCCCTAGGTGTGCTGTCCTGCGCCCCACTGGGCACTGTTCCGGCAGCTGGCTCCGGGGATGAGGTGACCTACTTGCAGGCTTGGGGCAGTGGTGTCACTCAGGCTTTTAGGGTGGGCAGGGCATCTCTGTAGCATCCTGTGG
Source organism: Capromys pilorides (assembly GCA_004027915.1). Taxonomy (NCBI): domain Eukaryota; kingdom Metazoa; phylum Chordata; class Mammalia; order Rodentia; family Capromyidae; genus Capromys; species Capromys pilorides. The sequence continues at coordinate 11,558 of PVKN010021777.1, forward strand.
AGTCTTGTATCCCACCCTCTGCCTGCAGGTGACAGATGGGTCATCAGTGGCCCTGGTGCCCAAGCAAACATCTGCCTACAACATTTCTAACTCCTCTACCTTCACGAAGTCCCTCAGCAGATATGGTAAGGGATGGCCCTGATATGGTAAGATACTGCAGGGGTGGCCCTGGGCCTGGGCAGATGCCAAGACTCGGGGACACAGTGACATGGTCACAGCCTGCACTTGCATTCTGGAGGCTGTGCCACATCCCATGCAATGTGTCCACCCTGTGATGTTGCCTCCTGGCCTCCTCAGCTGTTGGCAGAAGCCCAGGGAAGTGTGCAAGTCCCCAGGGTTCAGATGAGGTAGGCCTGGGTGCAGCCGTGCAGGTGGGGACACAGGCCACCCACTGACAGGTCCGGGTCCCACAGAGAGCATGCTGCGTACGGCCAGCAGCCCCGACAGCCTGCGCTCACGCACGCCCATGATCACACCTGACTTGGAGAGCGGCACCAAGCTGTGGCACCTGGTGAAGAACCACGACCACCTGGACCAGCGTGAGGGTGACCGAGGCAGCAAGATGGTCTCGGAGATCTACCTGACCCGGCTGCTGGCCACTAAGGTAGGCAGCCACATGGGAAAGGCATGGCCCCAGCTGAGTGTGGCACCCTGCTGGGAACTGGGAACAGACCCTGCTCGAGTGCCCCGGGGGCTGCTGGGAACTGTCAGAGCCCTGGAGCCCTGCACCCTTGCCTGCCCTCAGGGCACGCTGCAGAAGTTTGTGGATGACCTGTTTGAGACCATCTTCAGCACGGCACACCGAGGCTCAGCCTTGCCACTTGCCATCAAGTACATGTTTGACTTCCTGGATGAGCAGGCGGACAAGCACCAGATCCACGACGCCGATGTGCGCCATACCTGGAAGAGCAACTGGTAAGGGCTCGGGGTGGGGGAGTATCCCACGCAACTTAGGCTACTGTGGTCCCCACTCCAGTAAGGAGCTGCTGCAAGGGTGTGCTGCTCTTCACCCCAGGTGTCTGCCTTTCCCATTTGAGTTTGGGCGCGTCCTCTGCTCCAACTAGCACACGCCCTTGAGCAGAAGAGTTGCATGTGTGTGCGGTGGCTGCTGCTTGAGAGATGGGGCATGGCCGAGTGGCAGTGAAGATGACAGCAGGCATGCACAGTGCTTACTAGCACCAGAGTTTGCTCACAGAGCCACAAAGACTCCCATGTCACTGGGACCTGGCACCCAACACCCACAGTGTGGGAGGGGAAAAATTTAATTTGGCTGTTTAAAGAGGTTTCAACCTTTGGTCAGCTGTTTCCAAGATGGGGCAGGATAGCAGAGGGGCCTGGTGGAGGAAAGCTGCTCACAGCATGGGGTGCAGGAAGCAGAACGAAGGGAAGAGCCAGAGCGGAAGATAAACTTTTCCAGACCACACCCTGGTGACTGCCTGTTTCCACTAGACCCCAACAGCAAGGCAGATTTGATCCTCCATAATCCAGCCACTTTTCAAAAGCTCTGCCTACAGGTGCTAGAGGCTCGTGGAGGACATCTAATTATAGCGCAAAACCTGTGTCACTTGCTGAGGCCAAGGGGCAGTGCATGTGGAGCCAGGGATCACAAGAACTTGGGTTGCACCATGCACCTAGGAGAGGCAGGGACCTCTGTGAGGCTGAGCCTGTATTAGGAGAGGTGCCCAGGTGCACAAGCAGCTCCCTCTGCAAACTGCCCGCATGGTCAGCAGTCCTGGCTTTGGGCACTGTGTACTTAGTGGACCAGCCCTGCACAGTTGTGGGCAGAATCCCTCCATGCACATCTGAAGGCCTGCAGGAGGTTTATGGAATGATGGCTGGTAGGGGTGGGTGGACACTGTTCCCGCAGAAAGGATTACTTCCCCTCAGAGGATCCCCACCTTCCTTTCAAGACCTACCCTTCCCCTTTCAGGCACACCCAGCACAGATCCCCCTTACACAGCCTTCTTTCTGCTAGCTGCTCACCTCCCCCAGCTCAGCAGTCCCTAGCCAGCGTCCACACCCCATCTCCCAGGCCGAAGTCCCTGGGCAGCCCTCACTTCATCCTCTTGGAGGCCAGGGCTCTGGTTTGTTCCTTCTCACTGCTTCTAGGACTCTAGTGGGCACTTCCCAAACCTGGCGTGTAGCCCCCTGCCAGCCATTTCCCTTGGGTGATGGAGAAGAAGGCTCCAGAATGAAAGAGGGGGCCTGTAAACAGCAGTCAGCCACCCACCCATACCCACACACACAGCCCTGGCTATGAGGGTTCTAGACCAAGCCAGGCTGCTGAGCATTTAGCACATGCTTGGGTGTCCAGGGACCTCAAATTTTAACTTCATTTGGTGAGCTGTGTGGGCTGTCTCTGTGGTGGTGCTATGGGCCCAGGGCTAGGAACTCTTTAGCAATGTGTCCCTGGGCCCAGAACTGAGCTGTGGGTCCCTGCATAGCATGCAGGCTAGGAGCCAGGACAGTGTGCGGCCCAGGTCTGTGTATCCTACCTGCCATAAGGCATGCAACCATACACACCTGAGCATGGGAGTGATGCTGTGTGAGAGGCACCTGTCAGATGGCGCCACCCTGTTTTTGGAAGCCTGGGTCTGGAGGCTGTGGACTGGAGGGCTGACTCTCCTGTGCAGTTCAGAGGGATGGTGGGGCCTGAGGGTGGCAGCTGACCCATGGGCTTTTGTGGCTGCAGCCTGCCCCTGCGCTTCTGGGTGAATGTGATCAAGAACCCGCAGTTTGTGTTCGACATCCACAAGAACAGCATCACTGATGCCTGCCTGTCGGTAGTAGCCCAGACCTTCATGGACTCCTGCTCCACATCGGAGCACAAGCTGGGCAAGGACTCACCCTCCAATAAGCTGCTCTACGCCAAGGACATCCCTAACTACAAGAGCTGGGTGGAGAGGTACAGTGCAGGCACAGGGAGGGCCTGAGGGGTATAGGTGGGGCGGGGCCTTCACTCCCACCTGGCCACCCACAGGTACTATGCTGACATTGCCAAGATGCCTGCTATCAGTGACCAGGACATGAGCGCCTACCTGGCTGAGCAGTCCCGGCTGCATCTGAGCCAGTTCAACAGCATGAGTGCCCTGCATGAGATCTATTCCTACATCACCAAGTATAAGGATGAGGTGAGCCTTGTGCAGATGGGAGGGCTGGCTGCATCTTCTCTGTCTCTAGCAGGACCTGTGATAGGGCTCAGAGGGCTGGAGATGGGAGATGTCTCCAGGGTAGGTGATTCTTCCTGGTTTTCTGCTGACTTTGAGTGACGATATGAAGCCTGTTTCTACAGACAAGACAACTGACTCCTGGGCTGCATTTGGGGGCTGTAGGGTGCAAGTAGGGAAGCTGCAGTCCATTCCAAGGCACTGAGGCCAGAGTAGGCTGAATGGAGGCATGGGGCATGGCTAGGACTACTGGGCAGGGAACCCTTTCTAGACGTGATGGCTTTGGGGCACTTGGCCCACCTCCCCAAGCCAGACAGGGACCCTGGAGGTTCAGAAGCAGAGGGCTAGGCTACCTGCTGTGGTCAGAACTGGGGAGGCCAGTGGCTTCTTGGTGGACAGGCAGCCAGCTGGAGGTAAGGTCACAGAAGATGCTGATCTGAGGTCTGGATCTTTAGGTTTGAGGGCATCAGAGCTCCAAGCACCATGTTTGGTGTGGAGGACACTGCTGAGCAGAGGGATTTTCAGGCCAAGTCTAGGAGGCCGCAGCCAGGAGACAGGGGCAGAGGAGGGGACAGATAGTGTGTAAGGAGTCCCAGGTGACAGCCAGGGTAGAAGAGAAAGACTAGCACAGGTCCCAGTGACTCAAGAGATGGGGGAGTAGAAGAACCTTTGCTCCATGTA
>PVKN010021778.1:0-15403 GCA_004027915.1 Capromys pilorides
AAGTTTGCTGACCAAAACATTAGAGAAAAGAGAAGGGCCACAAGGATAGCCAATACTTTGGCCCTAGCACTTCAAGCTCATTGAGGACCTAGGACATAAGAGAACCTGCACTGTAACATCCTATAACTCAGTGGTTTCCCAAATTTTCTGTTGAAGAGGATTAAGGGACCTCAGAGGAAAGGGATTGATGATGTATAGTGGGCCTAAAGAGAGTCACCTAGAGAGAAAACATTCTCCTCGGGCTTTCAGAGAAAGCAAACTGGCCAAGCAATGGCCGTGACTCATCCAGACGGCAGACACTGACAGCAGTTCTACAAAACCCTGTACATGGTTCCAAAGTAAATTCTGAGGGGATTTGACTGACCTTGTCAGGTACAACAGTTACATGTTTTGTTATATAGATCTTGGTTTCACTTGGCCTTAATCACCCAGCAGAAAAGTTTATCCATGAGGCATAAAAAGTAAAGCCAGATTAGTATGCTGAGGTATAAAAGGCTCAAGTCAACAGCTTCCAACAATGCCAGTTCTGCTGATAATCCACTACTATTATGGAATATTGGACTAGGCATACACCTACTTTCTCTTAGTTCAACGAGGGGAAATATTTGTACCAATAGTGTTTAGAAAAGTTGTCATGTCTGCATCTTGTACTCTGAACAACTACTACGAAGTCAACAATATGCATTGTATTAACTATTGTGGCTGTCCTACTAATGTGTTTTGAAACTGTCTCATTGTTATTTCTTTTTAAAAGTAATAAAAACCTGCATAAAAAGACAACAACCATTGTTGAATTCCTGTCATCTTGTTTTGGAATTCATATCATTTTCATTTTTATGCTCTTAAAATAAAATTTTAAAACAGAGAAAATACACAGAAGAATACCTGTGGGTGCAGGAAGGGCTGGGCTCAGGGGAGGGGTGGGCTGGAGGACTGAGTACTCCTACTGGCGTGTGCAGTATGCAGAGCAGGAACGTGGCCTTTGGTTCTACCATGTGCGACCCAACGTGCTGTCACCCAGCAGCCATCTGCCTTAGAAGAGCGCTAACATCAGGCGTTATTTGCACATCACTTGTAAGGCGGGGGTAATGGGGGCTCGAGCCCTGCTTGCAAGTTCTCAGCTCGAGCTGTCTGCTGCCCTCCGCCTTAGCCACGCCCCACCCCACTCCCGCTGCACACCACCGCGCCCTCTCGCAGCGTGAGCTCCATCCCAGCCTCCAACTCGCTTAGCCTGAGCTGGGGGTGAAATCAGGAAGCCTGGAGGGGCCAAGCTGCTCTGCATGGCAGGCAAACAGCAAACATATTCAGCTCTAGGCATGTCCACGTGTTCCACGATTGCTTCGCTTTTAGCAAATTTCAGGATGTACGGAGACCACTTAAAACTGTATGCAAATCTAGAGTATGGATACCCCCCTTTGTCCTTATAGGGTGTCAGAGAGGATTAAGGCATATCTAGTCCCACCAGATAGCAGGGAATGGTGATGCTCTTGGCAAAATGTAAGGACCCCAAGTTTAATTCTGTGTCCACGGCACAAATTAGGTGCTCGACTATATATATATATATATATATATATATATATATATATATATATATATGAAAGCATGCCAGCAGGGTCACAGTAGTTTGTATGACTTTAGGGCAAATATCTTCTTCCTGGAAAGATTTAAAATGCAAATGAATTTACCTGAGAGACAGGAAATATCAGACCTCAAGCCAAGACAGAAATAAAACTGACAAAGGAAAGCATAGACATTATGCGTTTTCAGTTTACATATTCCTAAAACATCTAGAAAATGCAGTCTAAGATTGACCTCAGGATTCATCCAGCAAGCCTCAAGGAAAGCCTAAAGCTTTCTTGCCTCTACTTGAAAATATCCACTAGATAAGAAATCCATAAAACAGATCTACCCTAGATCAAGTGTGGAGATCTGGGACCTCCACTGTACAGGGCACTCCAAGGTGACACACAGGGCTGTCCAAGGGAATAGGACAGAGGGAGGGCTGCAGCCATGTGGCAGGGGTGTCCACGTGCTATTGGATCTTTCTTTACAAGAACATTATGAAGAGAAGGCAACTGAATGGTGGAAAAAAGGTTAAAAATAAAATATGCCAGGCACTTCTGCGACACCATGCTCCATCCTGCCAGCCAACTGAGCACACACAGAGGATGTGGAGAATGAAGGGTGTTCTCTTCAGGCACAGGCAGGGAGCGACACTGTACAGGGGCAGCGGTGGGGGACAGGTGCTCTGGGTTCCTAAGTAAATAAAGTACAGGGGGCTTGGGGAGCGGAAGCCCCCCAAATGCGCATGGAATTTAAGATAACTGGTAAAGCCTTATATTTCAAAGTGCCAACACGCTGTCATAGTTCTTCCTACTAATGGGAGAGATGTGCCAAGTTTCCAGTGGGTACCTGAAACTTTTTATAGAACAGAGTTCTCTACATATTCAAACATACGCACTATGATAAAGTTTAAGTTATACATTCATCCTGGTAAGGAATTAACAATAAAAATTAATTAAAAAAAAACAAAATAAGTACAACAGTATTCTGTAGTAGAAGTTATGCAAAGGCAGGCTCTCTCAAAGTCCCATTCTTACTCTTCCACTAGGGACGATGGCAGATAACATGTAGCACTCCAGGCATCTCTCTGTTGTAACCAAACTGATGCCAGCCTCACGACTCTTGTGGTTGGCACCACAATTAAGTAAAGCAAGGGCTGCTTGGACAGAAGCATTGCAGTGTGGACACATGGAGCAGCCAGGACTAACAGGACATTCAACGACTAACAGGCTGCCCGATAACAACAGTTGAACAGAGTGATGATTCCTATAGTTGGTAGATGAAGCAGCAGGACCTGCAATAGATGACTTGGGACTTGTTCATTTCTCAAATGTTCCATGTAACGGTTTTCTTGGTGCATGTTTATGGCACGTGATGATGGCAGAGCAGAGTCGGTGCCTCCGCACAAGACCTCCTACCTATTTGTCTTCCACACCCATCCCCTGCTCTCCGGCTCCCTCCCTTCCATCTCTTTGTTGACTTCCCTTAAATACTTTTGGACTACAGGTGACAGAAGGGAACTGAAACTAGAGAAAGTGAAACCCTAGTTATGCAATAAATATTTTCTGGTTAAAAAAATCACAGCCACTAAATGGTTGACAATCTTAGATGACGAAGCTTTCTGTTGCCATCCCTATTTGTTCAATAATTTCATCTTAAATTTGTAACTAATCTGTTTTGGCAACTTATAACACACACATACTTATATTGAGGCCAGATGAAGAGCAGCCTAACTCTCATTTAGAATTATCTGATCCAAGAGGGGATGAGAAATTATTTAAAGGAGAGGACTTTGTCTGTGGCCCATGACTCCTAAAGAGGTATATTAGAATAGAGGACGCTAGTCTGATTCGTGTTTCAGATAAACGGTGAGCAATCTTCACTCTAGGAATGTCCCGACGCTGCCCAGCAGCCCTATTTATGAACACTCTTCAGAAGCCCCTTGGGCCCCTCGCACTGCACATACACTCAGCTTGCAAGTGCATTTTATAACGATTGGCTCTGTCTTTCCAAAGTAGTGACCTCCCGGTGGGTAAATGTCACTACTGATGAGTTACTCCCATCCACTCCCTTTTCCCATATCCCAAGCTCCCTGTTGGCCAAAGCAAAAGAGAAATGCAAAGGGAAATTTACCAGAGAGCAACTACAGATCCTAGGAGATGTGGGGGAACAGAGTATGCCTGGCAGGGTGACTGGCTGTTCTAGCAGTCATTTCTGCATTCCTAGCCACCTGCTTCTTGTGGATAGCAGAGAAAAGCACCTTTGGAGGAGAGACTAGAAAGATCCTAAGGAAGATTGGGGGCCAGTCCTAGAGGCCTTGCAAGCCTTGTGCACCCTTACCCCAAGGATCGATCCCCCATTTCCAGCTGCTGCCCCCTACCTGAGGTCCCTGGAGGGTGTTGGGGAGGGTGGTGTGCGGGCTTTACCACTGCTACTGAAGGTAGGCCCTGAGGACAGCTGCTCTGGCTGCCATCTCTTCCTCTGGCCTCCAGGAAGCTGGGTTGTCTCCTCGTCTTTGTCATGCTTCTCCAGCTTTGGGGAAAAACAGAGTAGGCTCATGAATAGGCTCTTGGCATCTGCTTGAATAAATGCTAGGGAAGGGAGGACTATGTGCGATTTGCATATTAGAGGCATATGTGTGTATACATATGTGTGTATTTTAATTGCCCAAATTTGAAAATTGGGTTTCACATAAGAATTCCTATGTTTTAGCTTCTCTCATAAAATAACCAGATGACACTATACTATAACCATTTGTTGTGTTGTAATGATCTGCTGAGGTTGGAACTGCTGTGACAGATGGAGACAGGGTGGGGTGAGGGCCTCCTGGGGGTGTATTCTCCGATTCCCTACAGCCCTAACACTCTCTGTCTTTTTTTTTTTGCTTTGGTAAGCATTATTCAATTTTTGCGGGGTCTTAGACCCTGAAGATGTGAGTTTGCCACCTACCCATGACTGCTTCTCCAAGCTGGCTTGCGGTTTACCTACTACCTGATCTGGTTTGCCTCTCTCATGTATTGGTACAGGTTCTTGCTATGCAGCTTGGACTCACAGTGATCCTCCTTTCTCAGCCTCCCCATGGCTGGAATTATAGGTGTGTGTGTCGGCACACCATGCAGTGCCAGGGTTCGAACTCGGGTCCTTACCCTTGTCATGCAGGCACTTAGACCACCGAGCTATCTCCCCAGCCCAGTTTAAGCTCTCTTAGGTGAGACACGTTCAGTTTTACTCTTTGAACCAAAATAACCCAAGAAAATGTAGGATCATCATCGAGTGGCTATGAATACCGAGTGAGAATCCATTTTTCCCACCAAAAAAGGCTCTGAACAGTCAAATGTTAAAAACTATTAAATAAGAAAACTACTTTAAAAGCTTACAATTAGTCATACTCAATTGAGTTGCTTTGTGTTCTTCCTTAAATACTAATATTTGCTTGTAAACAACTTGTATGTTTCAGATTTACGGAGTGAATATAATTTTCACTTTGTCATAGGTCAGTTTTCAAGGAGGCTGTTTTAGAAAAGCGAACCCCTCTCCCTTAATCCCCTATTGCAATAAATCCCCCCCCCCATACACTCATATTTCCTTTACATGGGTGCAAAATGCTGAAGATACACAATGTTTGCAGGCCTTGCAGTGCAGCCTTCTAAGGTAAGCCAACAGAGACACACACATCACTGGCCCAGCCCGTGGCCGCTGGCCGTTTCTGTGGCTTGCGTTACTTCACTGAACCTTGTAGTAGCCCATTAGGCAGATACTAACTGACCCCACTTATCAGCATGAACACTGAGGACTGAGCAAACTCGTTTCTTTTTCTTCTTCTTTTTTTTTTTTTTGTCGCATTTTAGGGAAGGGTCCACAGGGTCTCACTACTAGATGGGACTTACAGTGGTCCGCCTGTTTACAGCCTCCCAAGAGCTGGGGCTATAGGTGTACACTACCACGCCCAGTCTCAATTGCCGTCTCAGTGTGCGCCAGGGGTGGGCCTGGCCCAGGGAACCCAAGGGGTCCTGCACCTACTTACAGGCACTTTAATCCACTGAGCTATTTGGCTGGCCCCTTTCTATGGAAAACGCCGTTCGCATAAATAACATCAGGTTCCTAGGATTGTCCCCGGCCATTTTTACCTGACCCTACCTTACAGGTTAAGAATGGGTGACGCTACAGACACTGTTGCACTCCACACCCATGTCCACCCAAAAGTCACCTTGATTCTTAGAAAACGACCGTGTCAAGTCAACAAAACGAATACCAACTAAACTAGCGCAGTTTGTTGTTTCAGGCCCAACGCCCTAAATCTTCCTAGAGACTCCACCCTGCCAGCTGGTGACAGATGCAAAAGTCGCCCTGTTTAGGGCAGAAGGTGAAACAGTGCGGTCACCATAGCCTGGCTCTCCAGCCGAGCTGAGTCTTGCCCTGAGTAAGCCAGGGCCCAGCTGATTAGCATAGGACTCATTAGCATATCACCAGGCCACAAATATGTTTATGAGGGTCATGGATCTTTCTTTCAGAATGTGGCTGCCAGCACACTGGTTTTACATTTTGCCACACAGATTTAATTCTCCTTAGTGGAAGAAAACCGCATTAAGAAGTCATTTCCCTCCTCGCGGAGGCAGACAGGACGCAGTGGCTCCGGGCTAGTCAGGCGGGATTACCATCCCACTCCAGAACTCATTTCCATTTCGATACTACCTTGAGGTCTGTTATAAATCCATCTTGTAATAGTTCAGTGGGATGACAAAGAACCACGCGAAGCCTGGAAAATATGGCCCTGCCACTCGTGGCGCTGCCGTGAGAAGACCCAGAAATCAAGTTGTAAGTGGCCTCGTCGACACGGATCCGGGCAGACGAATCCAGATAATTCAGAGCCTGGAAACATTAATGCCTCCCCGGATATTAGGCTGCCGTCTGTTATTGTCATATGCCGTGCAGATGGCAGCGCTGGGCCAACATTTACAAGTTGTTTATGGGAACTAGGAAATAAAACAAAACTAATCATATTTGCTAAACGGTTGCACATGGTCTTCAAAACTTAGAGACTTCCCTCCTCAGTGTGGAAGGATCTTGGCTTTACAGCAGCTCAGCCCTGAGTGCCTATTCAAATCACCTGGGAAATAAACCCAGGGATTCTGGGATTCTGGTGTAATGGGCTTGGGGATTAAAAAGTAGTTCTCAAGCAGTCCCAAGGCACGCACACTGTGGATAAGCCCTGCGATGGGGGAAGTGCATCTGCGTGTGCCACAAGATGCCGTCCCTGGAAGCGAGACAGCCACCAGCCTGGACCCATGGGGGTGGGTGCTGGAGCCTCCCCCAGGACGCCAGAATCTGCTGTCACTCATGCTGCTTATACAGAATGCTGCGTGCTCTCTGCACAGAGCTCCTGTGTGCTCCCTGGGGTACCTTACATCAGCTCTAGGCTGTGCACCAAAGTGGACACAGTGTAAATGCTGTGAAGACGGTTGCTATACTGTGTGGTTCAGGGATTAAGGGCAAGGGAAAAGTATAGACATGCTCAGTCTAGGTATGACCCCTCCCCAAATTATTTCCTATGTGTGGGTGAATGAAGCCACTAACGTGGAAGCCACTAATGTGGAGCCCACGGATGTGGAAGACCCATTGTAATGCACTTGCCCTTAAGCTCACTATCTGTGATCCTTTTGCTTGTATCAGCTCTGCCCTCTGTGAATGGCTGCATGGCTGCTTTTCTTCTGTTTGCCACAGGTCAGAGGGATGTTGAGGCCGTGAGGCTCATCTCCACAGCGTGAAGAAGGCGAGCCAGCTCAGGGCACCTGGGATGAGGCTTCAGTCTCCCCGTAGGAATGAGAGGGCGGGAGGGGCCTTGACAGACAAGACCTGTCCTGGACGGGCTACACAGGCGACCAGGAAGCTAAGCACCCTACAGGTTGGGATAAAGTTCTGTTCCCACAGGCACCCTACAAACTGACAGCTGCAGCCCTGTGTCTGCTGCCCAGAGGGGAGCCTGCTAGTCTTAAGCAGTAGCTACCCAAGGGGCACGATCTGCCACGGCGAGCTACAATCAGAGTTTGATTCTTACAAGAACTTTCCAGAGTGCCTCAGCCTGCTGGAGAGGAAATGTAGGGACTCCTTGGGTTTATGTATTTATTTATTTAAAAAATATGTTGCCTTCTTGTTATGAGCCCGTTGCTTTATGTTTCTGCAGCTCCAGCTCCAGCAGTGAGAAAGATACCTGTGTAGGGAGAGTAGACAGCAGAAGGTTAGTTTGAGGGAGATGGGTGCTAGACAGGGCTCACTAGGTAGAAAGGCTTCGGAGGGGCTGCACTGACTTCACCAAGAAGCTGTGAGTGATGGGAGAGGGGGTTAGCTAAGGCTCGTCAGACAAGGGCTGCCCATGATGACCAGGTGCTGTCCGTGCTGTAAAAATGAGAAGAGTGGGCTCCTTAACCTCCTTGTGCCTCAGTTCACCTCTCTGTGGAACAACAGATGTGACGCTAGTGAGTAGGGATGTTCCTGACATAATCAAATGGTGCTTAAAGTTTGATGCTGCTGGTTACCAACCACGGCCACCATTCCCACAGGCCACACACCCTGTCCCCCTCACAGTGACCACTTCCTATCCCACCGCACTTGTTTCCAGGAGTATATAAGCGTTCTGTTACTGTCTTCATGGCGCCCTAGCTCTCTTTCGAGCCTTACTACCCTGTAAAAAGACAGAAAGTAATGACGAGAATTCAGTCATAGCAAGCAATCCTAATGTGACATCCAACTCTAAGGAGAGAACTTTATCCTTCATTTCTGGAGGGATTCTCGAAGAGCCCTAGTTCTCAAGGTTGTTTTGAGGAGTAGGATATTCATACAGGCTCCTCAGAGGTCCAAGTGAGGGTCCTAGAGTAAGATCAGGCAGTGAGGACCAAGCACGTAATTATCCTAGAGATATGATTACCAGATCCAGCAAATTAAAATACTAAGACACTCAGTTATTTTTTTTTCTCAGCATAAGAATGCCTTTTACAGGGCTGGCTCTATAGCTCAGTGGACTAAGTGCTTTCAGGGGCCAGGGTTCAAGCCCTGGCTCTGCATCCCACGCTGGCCCTAACCCCAGTCACACAAGCCGATGATGGAGTCCAGGTGTGGAGGCACACACCTGTAATCTCAGCACTAGAAGGCAGAAATTAGGAGAATCACTATGAGTCTAAGCTGCATAGTGAGATGCTACACACACACACACACATACACACACACACACACACACACAGAATGCCTCTTACATTATTCTGGCCATATTCACACTAACATGTTATTTGTTGTTTATCCAATATTCAGGCTTAACCCAGCTTTCTGTGTGCCTCCCCGCTGTTTCACTGGGGTCCTCCCTGCCCAGGAAAGTCTCACAGAAGTACTGGGCTTGCGTTTGCATGCTGAGCTGTTTTCAAGCCTGTCTAGCTGGTACAGCTAGAAACTCAGAGGAAACTGTCCAAAGACAGAGAAAATTAAAGGCCAGTGTTTTGGGCCCTCTAGGACTATTACTATTATATAAAATGCAGTGGAAAGCACCAGCACTATTGTAATGCTGTAATCCATCTGTCCTGAGCTGCATACCCTTCCGTATTTTAATATCTCTGCCACCCAAACACATCCCTTAACCAACATCTGATTGGCAGCGCTTTTCCTCTCATGAGTACATGAAATAAGAGCAGTCTTCAGACTGACTGCATTTGGTGTTCAACTTGCCGGAGTTCTCCATCCCTCCTCCCTGGATTGTCACACGAGTTAATGTGACAAAGCTCACTGCGAAGGCTCAGCACTGAGGCGGAGGCAAGATGTGCCACTTTCCTCCAGATGCAGCAGCAAGAGGTAAGGCTGTCCCCAGTGGTACGCTGTGCTTTGGAGGAAAGGGGACAGCAAAGCAACAAAGTTGGCAAGGGCTGGAACCAACATCTTCACCCACATTCAGCGGTGTGAGGTCTGTGGTCGCTTTGGAAGTGAATTCTGTGTCTAGGCATGTTGGAGAAGAGACTTAAACGAGTATCTACACTCATCCTGCTTCATCTGCTTGGAGCGACTTAGCAGGGTCAACAGTATTTCGGATTAAAGTCCTGTAGGTGTCAGTTTTGATGCCTGGTGCATTATTATAAGGGGTATGGGGTAATGATTAATTCCCTGATGCGATGCTTAAGCTGCCTTAGTTATTGATGTTTCTATAGCTCTGTAATGGAATATGGTAGGAGAACGGTTCATAATAATTTAAATGGTTTTCAGGATCTGAAAGTAACCGGTCGTAAATGCCAAACTGCCTTCAGAAAGGTGGAAAACCGATTGGATGCCCCTCTGGAAGGTGGATGAATATAAACTCAGGTGCTGGGAGCACTGCAACTGGTGTCAGTTTGCTAAGAATATGCACAGTAGAGAGTTGGAATAAACCGCTTCTGTGGGTTCATGGATCTGTTGACATAGGAATTTGTATACATCATTTCCCAAAAGGAAAATAATGAGATTGAATAAAGAAGTAAACCTTCCTTTCTAGCAAGCCGGGCATTGAAGCCAAAGTCTCTTGTGCTTTATCACCAGGTTCTTCCCCAGCTTTGTACAAAACTGCTTTTGAGACAGCCTCACTGTGCTGCCTAGGCTGAACTTGAACTTGGCGTCCCCCTGCTTCTGGCTCCTGAGCAGCCTAGCAAAGCCTTTCTGTTTCATAGGTCTGATTCTCGGTTTCTACTGCTTTCCAGGCCTCTAGCTAATGTTTATTGAGCAGGTGGTATGCCCAAGCTCTGCTCCAGGTCTTAGGAAAGATATTTTGATAAATAAGTCCAAAATCTTGTCTTCTGGGTTTTACCCCTCAAAAAAGGCAGACTAACTCATACTTTCATAATTTATGAGCCAGGCTGCCACAAAGCATTGGGTTGGGCATTTCACTGAAATGTTAGACTATCTGGGGGATCGGGAATAATTCTTGCTACATGAGAGATAGAGATTGCCTTTCAAAGATGAGGGATTTGGACTGGGCTTAAAAGAGGGTGGGGGGATTTTAAGGAAAGAGTTGCTCTGGGCCATCAGAATAGTTTCTGCAGACACACTGCATCCCAGCCAGTCCTCTTGAAGCTTGGCTCAAGTAAGTAAGGTGCTACGGTTTTGTCTAGTTCTGCCCCCCAAAGCCTCATGCAGTTATGGGGAGGCTTCTAGAGCTTATGATTAATTCATGATCCAGTGCTGGGATTATGTGGGTGAATGCTGCTGGGATTATGGGTGTGAGCCCTGCACCCAGCCTAGGACCTATAGCCTGGATGCAACATAAGGGAGACAGACTCACTCTCTGTTTCTGTTGTTGCTGTTGCTCCTCTTCTTTGCTCTTGCTGTTTTGTCTTTTCCCCCCACCATGAACAGCTGCCCTCTGCACTGTGCCACTCGGCCTTGGAGCCAGCTGAGCATGGACTGAAACCTCTGCTAACTGTGAGCTAAATAAACCTGTCCTTCCTTCATTTTGGGTGTGGTGTATTTTGTCCCAGAAATGGGAAAAAAGTAACTGAGATATAAGGCCATGGTGGTGGGAGGAAGGCTGTGCTGCTGGGCCGAGGCCAGGGGTCTTCCAGCACTTAAGAGTAGCTGTTCTGTTGGTGACTTGAAAATATTTTTTGATCCATGTTTGGGAATCAAAATAATTTCATATAATGAGAATTTCGATGAAAAACCAAACATAATGATATGCAAGGAAGATACGTGGGGCAGGGCAGGTTCTAAGGGACAACCTTCCAGAGGAGGTGGCATTCAAGTTGAGATGTAAGGAGAAGGGATTAATTGAAAGGGGGAAACAGCAGTGTCTCCAGAAGGGAGGAGTTAGCGCAGAGCCCCCGGTGGGAGACTCGGTGGGCAGAGAACTGGAGGGGTGGAGAGGCCTGGGCTTATGCTATGGCTGCAAAGGCGGGGCTTTCGTTTTGGTGAAATGGGGTCGCTTTAGGACAAAGCATGGCAGCGAAAGGACCCTGCAACTTCTAAAGAAGAGCAAGGCTGGAGAATAAGTTTGAGGTAGACAAATTATTGCTGCTGGGGTGGCATGGATAAAAGGGGGCTCGGCCGGCCCCTCAGTTAGTGCAGGTGCTGCGGAGGCAGCTCAGGGCACATGGTCTTCACCAGGTAGCTGCCTGCGGCCCTTGGCTGGGAGCGCCAGGCGCGCTCCTCCGGCTCCCTCCCCTCTGCTCCGAGCCTTTTCAAACCTCACTCTGCGCCTGTGCAGATCTGCTCTGCTCCCAAGTCCCCCAGAGGCCTTCCTGCACCAGTCGGATCCGCACCCAGTCACGTCTGTGATTGGCAGCGTGTCGTCACCCACGTACCCCTCTGCCTGTTCTCCGCACGCGAGTCCCGCCACGTGGCACGTCTTTTCTCCACACGCCAGATGGAGCTGTCTCTAGATTTTTCTCGGTGGTCTCACAAGTCGCCCGTTGCTCTGCCTAGGCCAGAAAACGAGCTCACCACCGACCTTCAGCTGTCATTTTTTTCTCCACTAGAGCTCTTGGCTCCTTCAAATATTTCTTTATATAAAAATAGACCCACGGCCTCCTCTCTTATGCTCTGAGTGATAGCTCTTCAGGAGCTAAACACTATGAACCTCTCTAGCCAGATAAAGTTCATTACTCTGAGTTTCTCTGTTCACTACGGAATGTTCACTTTGAAAATTCCAAAGCCCAGCAATTTGCCCATCGACAGAGAGGAATTCAGGTAATTAACAGGACATTCATCATTGGACCAGTTGCCAAAGTTTTGACTTAAGCAAAACTTGCTTGAATAAGAACAGATTTTCTTATTGTCCCTGAGGGGACAAAATGCGAAATAAGCTCTTAAATTAATTGGTGACATCCCCTTTTCAAGGAGTAAAGAGTGTTAATGTTTAAGAATTTGTAACCCTCCAAAGTATTTGTCAATAAGAAAACCGTAGCACTGGAAAATAAATACGCAAGCCCGCTACGATAACAAAACCCAGTTGCTTATCCAATTATACATTAAAGTATCACATTGTCAAGCTGGTTGTCAAAGCAGCAAATGAGAGTTCCAGTATCACATTCTAGACCAGACGTGACTCAGCTAGCTGTGAATTACCTTGATGCAGCCCATGAGCCTTATGCAATGTGTCCATGCCAACATGGGCATTTCAGGTTGGCAGGGGCAGGGGCAGGCCTGGATCCGAAAACACTCTTGCGGTGGTTGGACATCAGCGCTTGCCGTCTTCCACGGAAAGCTTGTCAGAAGCACTTCAGTGAAGAACAACGGCAAATCTTGCTCCTGAGCAGTGTTGATTTCAATTCAAACATGGAAGGAATGAGTTCCCGTCAGGGAAAAAATCAGCAAAACTATCTGCAAGTGTGGAGATGAGGAAAAGAACCACGGTCTTGGGGACCAGCCACACTGCCTCCTGCTGGCGACATTTAGAATTTACTTTTGCTCCTCTCTCTCTCTCTCTTTCTCTCTCTCTCTCTCTCTCTCTCTGTGCGCCACCACCCTTCACTTTAGAGCTTGCTTATAGTAGGACATCAGCACAGTTGAGTGGGACCCCAAAGCTCAGATGTGAGGAGCCCTACAGGACTCGATATATCTGAGCATTATTCCTAGGACACCCCATTGCTAGCATCTCCTATTCAGCTGTCTACAGTAAACCTCATGTTTGTGCAGGTCGGAGCTGATTTCCAAAGCAGCTGGGTGTGGTATTTCAGATTAAAATCCCATAAGGCAATATCCTGCTAACTAGGCTTTGCAAGAGAAAATAATTACATTCAGCACTTTTTGTACTCTTTAAGTAATAAAAAGCCTTTCACAATATCCAATTCAGTAGAAAAAGAAAGGAAAAACATAGTTCTACTGTCTGGCTCCCATATTTATGGTAGAAAGCCAGACAGCGGTCATGTTCGTATTTTAATTGCTTGCTGCGTCCGACACCAGCACATTTTCCAAATGTGTTTATCAGTGGGAAGCCAAACCCAACACATTTGCTATGCAAATTCAACATTCCCATTTCCTAGATGGGACCCTCGAGTCTCTTAGGAATTTAAAACACTCAAACAATATCTCATGGAGAATGTAGAGCTGTAGTTGCTTCTGTTAGACATACTAATACCTAGTTAACTAGCTCCTGCTTTGTCCCTGGATTCACTCTTTAAATTTTTGGAAACTTCGCTGCATCTGTTTGAAAATGTGGATAGAAACACTGCATTGGAAAAGAAAAGAAAAGAAAAGAAAAGAAAAGAAAAGAAAAGAAAAGAAAACTTGCAGATAGGGGTCAATCCCAAGGTGGAATCAGGGTTCATCTGGGATTCCCCACCTTGCAGGGAGGACTTTGTCTCAGGGCAATCTTGGTCAGCAGACACTGGTCACAACCTCTCGGCCTTTTGGCTAAGATCAAGTGTGACTGTCGCGGGTCACAGGCCCCGCACTCCAGGCCCTTTCATATCTGAGCTGTTCTGGTTTTCCCATGGGTAGGAAATTGGTGAAATGCCAGGGAGCTGGAGATGGCTCCTAGCTGAATTTCCTCAGGCCTCCTGCTTTTAAAAACATGTTCTCTAAGAAATGAAATGAAACGCCTTCCAGAGGCAAGGTTTGTGATGTAGCACACTTCGGAGATGGAAGTATTTATTCACAAAGCAATTTCCTTGGCCAGTCCTGTTCTGTAAAGCTTTTTCTCCCTGTGTTTCAGATATTGGTGTTCTGGCAAGATTGTTCTCCTTTAATTCAGGAGTGATGTCAACCTGTGGCACTCAGAAGGAGAAATGGAAAAAGGTGCAGGGCCAGCCCCTGCTTTTCTTTGAATCTCCCGAGCATTCTGTCTTGTATTTGCTGCTGTTACCTATGGCCTGTGCTTTCCAAGGCACTGTGCAGGGCATCCGGAAGTCTCCTGCAAGCAGGGTGCTCCAGCCAAGGGGGTGAGAGTGTAACAGCAATCGAGGAACTCAGCGTGGGCTTGGGGAGACAGCTAGGCGGTCTGACCACCTGCTCCGCAAGTGCAAGGACCTGGATGAGATCCCTGAAACCACCTGCTCTGTAGGCCCCACACCATGCTGGCCACTGAAACCCATCACGGTAGTGCACGCCTGTAATCCCAGCCTTTGGGAGGCTGTGATGGGAGGATCATTATGAATCAGAGCTGTGTAGGAAGACTTTGTACCGAGTCAATCAATCAATCAATTTTTTTCTTTGAAAAGTATGGGGCAGAGCTAATAAAGCCTAACAGAAGCACAGCTTCTGAGTCCTGCTTAACACACATTCTGGGCAGCAGCTGCCACATTCTTAAGACAAAACCAATAGAAAAAGCTGCCCCAGAGGGCCGCTTGGCACAGTCCCTGGAGGATTCATTTGGCTACTCACAATGGTGCTACGCCTGCTGTGTACTAGCCCAGGGCGTACCACAGAGCAGAGAGCTGGAGAGGCTTGCCTTCCAGCAGAGAAGGGAGGCAGCCAGTGAGTACCACTGTCCCTTCTCCTACTGTAGAGAGACTGATGCCAGGACACCTGCCGTCACCTCAGGATATCAAAATACAAGGAAACACACACCCCTTATCATAGTATGGCATAGTATTTGCGTATCACATGTGCTCATCCTCCTCACTTTAAATCAATACTAGATTATTTATATCTAATATGATGCCAATACTTTGGAAATAGTTGTTATACTGCGTTATTTGGAAAATAATAAGTCTAACCAAAATCAATACGTGTTCAGTACACACAAATGTTTTTCTCTGTTAGTTTTGATCTGTGGTTAATTGAAACCATAGACACGGAACTTACAAATAACTACAAAGTCAATTATAATCAACTTGAACTGCTAATGTAACATGACAAGGAATACCTGAGGGAATTCTAGTAGGTGATGAGATTTGGG
>PVKN010021779.1:0-15404 GCA_004027915.1 Capromys pilorides
ACTGAGTCCATTTACATTGATGGTTATAACTGAAATGCATTGACTTATGATTGATATGTCTGTTACTTACTATTGTTTATTCCTTTTTCTCTTATGTTTACTTGGATTCCTTATTTGGTGAGTTCTTTCTGTTCTGACTTGTAGAGTTCATGTCATTTTGGTTGCTCTCTAAAATATGTTTTAGTAATCTGTGCAAGGTTGGCTTTGACATCATGAAATTCTTTAGCTGTTCCTTGTTGTGGAAGTATTTCACATCTCCCTCATACTCGCAAAAAAAGTTTGTGGGGTACAGCAGTATTTTGCAGGATATTCCAGTCTGGGCTGGAATTTGTTTTAATGGAGGACTTGAAGCACTCTGCTCCATCTCTTCTTGACTTTAGGGTTTGTGAAGAGAAATCTGCCATTATTCTGACGGGTTTTCCTTTAAATGTGATGTTTCTTTTCTCTAGCAGCTTTTAGTATATTTTCTTCTATTGGATTTCTGGGATCTTGACTATTATATGTCTGTGTGTTTTTAGTCAGGTTGATGTTGTTTGGAGTCCTGTATGCTTCAGTTAGCTGAATGTCCAATTGTTTTCTTGTATTTGGGACATTTCCTATTACTTCTGCTCATATTCTTTTTATATCATTTGTGTTAACTCCTTCTTTGTTGATTCCTATTAATCTCAAGTTTTTCATTTTTACATCATCTTGCAGATTTTGATTTATTTTTTCCTGTATCCTGGTTGTTTTTCAGAGATCTTTTCTTACTTTTCACTAGCTGTGACTGTGTCTTCAAGAAATGAAACTCTATCTGCACTTTCGTTCATACAGTGTTGCCAGCTTTTCATTGAGATTCTATTTTCTTGTATATCTCTTTGAAACTCCTTCATGCAATCTACTTCTTTCCTATATTGCTCATTTAAAGATTGCAACATTTTTCTATTCTCCTCTAATTTTTAATCCATTTCTTCTTTAGAGGCATCCATTAAGTCTTCTATTATAAATATCCTTTCTTTTTTTACTTTAGAGATTATTTCTGCTCTCATTTCCCCTCTATCTTTCTGCAGCTGTTCCTTTACTTCAGACGTTATTAATTTAGAGATTTTTTTATTTGAGAGATTATTTCTGATCTGATGCCCTCTATACTGTTCTGCAATTGTTTTTTTTACTTCAGACTCTAGTAATTGAGAGATTTCTTTTTTTAACTTCAGAGGTTATCTGTAATCTGAGTTCCTCTATAGTTTTCTGCATTTGTTTACTTCACATGTTACCAATTCAGAGATTTCAGCTGCACAATTCCCATTTTCTTCTATGGTAGTGTCTCCTGTATTTGTTCTGGATGGGCCTGTGATCTGAGATTGCATTTTGCTCCTTGTCTATATCATCCTATATAGCAGTGATCTCTGCCTTTTGGTTCAGAACTTTGGTGAAGTTATGCCACTAACACATACTGAAATTTAGGTACGGATCTACCAAGTTTGACCTTTTCCAGATGTGCCTGACTGGATCTGGCTGCTGTGCTCAGCTTCTTCCTGGTGTAGCTTTTGGAGGAGAGCCTGCTATGCTCCTCTGGCAAGATGCTCAGCTCCTAGGTTAGCTGGTAGGGTCTGATCCCAGGCTCTCTGAAGAGAATTTTGCTGCAGGGTTCCACAGCAGATGTCGGAGCTGGATTCTGGGCAAGGCAGAAGCTCCAGTGGCAAAAGAGTGCAGGCCTATTGTTCCTGCCTATATGCCCACCAGTCATGAGCTGTGGGCAGGGGCGGAATTCCTGTGGTGGGGCAGGTTCGCAGGCTGAGAGGTCCTACCTGTGCACTTGCCCATTGTCGGGGCTGTGGGTAGAGGCAGAGTTACAGTGGTTGTATGGCAGTCTCAGGCCTAGAGGTCCTACCTGTTTTCTTGTATTTGGGACATTTCCTATTACTTCTATTACTATGGCCCGCTGGTCCATAGGTCAGGGTTGCAATTGGGTGGGGGCTAAGTTCCGGTGGTGGGGTGGGGGCCACAGGCCAAGAGGTCCTACCTGCATGCTCGCTGGTCCTGTCCACTCAGTTTAACTGTCTCTTGATTTGAAGAAGTCGTACACAGTAGTTCTTTAAAAAAAAATTTATTTTTTGGGCTAACAATTGAACATAGGAATTATGCATGCCCAGCACATACTCTATCACTATGTTGTAACCCCAGACGGTACAGTGCTATTTTAAATGTTTCTAATTTTTCAACACAAAATGTCCCCTTCCATTCCAAACTTTTTATATCTACCTTAGAGTACTCAGTTTTCCAAGTTAGTGGAAATCTAAGTCTGTTGTTTGTTGTTTCTGTCAATTTTTGCTGATAGTGGATTTATTTACTCATTTATTTATTTTGAGACAGGGTCTCATCATGTAGCCCACACTGGCATCAAACAGTGATTCTCCTACTCCTACTCTAAATGGAACTATAGGTGTGCACCACCATGCTCAGTGAGATGGTGATTATTCTGTGGATTTGGACTATGAACCCATGAGTCCAGTCTTTATCTGTGGGAATCTCCCATATTTAAAGATTACTCCTTCACAAGGAGTAATTGTAAGATTACTCCTTTTGGCCTACTTTTTATACTATTCCCAAGTAAGGAAAAGCATTAACACAAATTTCAAACTTTTAGGTTAATGAAACCATGGTTACAAATCTCAGGTAAACTCTCTTTAAAAGAATATACAAGGGCCCGACTGATAGCTCAGCAGACTACAGCACCTGCTTAGGCAAAGCGCAGGCGGTGGGTTCAATCATGGTGAGCTGTCTGGCCCTGCCTCTAGGGCACTGAGATGGCAACTGAGACTGGGTGTGGTGGTACATGACTGGAATCCCAGCACATGGGAGGCTGAAAATAGAAGAATCACTATGAGTCTGTAAGACCCTATAGATCCTGTCCTAAATGTAGAGGGGGAAAAAAAAAGAACATCCAGGCTGGCATAATAGTACATGACCATAATTTCAGCCCTCAGGAAGCTGAGGCAAGAGGATTATCATACATTTATGGCCAACATGGAGTAAACAATGAATTCATGGCCATATGTATATAGTGTGACCCTCAAAATCGGAAGGAAGGAAGGAAGGAAGGAAGGAAGGAAGGAAGGAAGGAAAGAAGGAACAGAAAGTCAGCCCAGGATGGGAAAGAAAAACATTTCTGTTCTACTGTGTATATTCCACTGCCTCACCATATCCTCACTCCATTAATTTTGAAAACAGAGGTCTTTAAAAGCCCTACATTTTGTGGCATTTTTAGTTCAAATGCTCTATTTGGGTTCTTTGGCTGAGGTATATGGCCTCTTCTGCTTCCATGTGACAGTTAAAATTCAAGCTTGTTAGAATAAAGGCCCCCATTCTGTTATAATAAAACAGCTGCTGGTAACACATAACATTTACTGAACATTTAATGAGTGCCAAGTACTGTGCCAATACTTTACTCAACTTACTTCATCCAATCTACACAGAAACCCTATTATATCCTCCCTGCATCTCACAAGTGAGGACCTGGAAACAAAAATAAGTAACTTGCTCAGAGATGGGTAGATAGCTTGGTCTAAGTGCCTGCCTAACAAGTGAAAGGACTCAAGTATAATCCCTATTACCACATGCTGCACAGGCCCTGGGGCCCTGGGCACACAGTACCACTCTGAAACCCAGCGTGATGGTGTACGCCTATAATCCCAGCACTAACAAGAGGTTGCAACAGGAAGATCACTACGAGTCTGAAATGCATAGCGAGGTCCTGTATCAAATAAAGAAAGTAATTTGCTCAAGTTTATCTAGCAAGTAAGCTAAAGAATTGAGGTTTGAACCCAGATCTGTCTGAATTTAGAATCACCCATAAATCATATATTAGGCCATGTCCTAAAAATCCTTCCTAGTGCCCAGGCTGGTGCTAGATATAATACGGTCACTCACTATGGTCTGCTGAAGGAACATTTCCTTGCCTATAGAAGCTTGTCAGGGAGCACTCTGAGAACAATTAAGTATTGGGTAGATATTTAAGAGTAGAAATAATATTAGATACAACGTCAGTCATGTTTTATACTTAAATTACAAAATTAAAGTGTCTGTCTCATTGATCATTTGTGAAATCAGTTTTCTTGGAAAAGCAAGATACGTAGTGTTAAGTTTCCATAAATGTACTAATAATCACCAGAATCTCTCCCTGAGAAAAGCTTTGCACATATGCAAAATCTACTGGACAGCAAGGTGGAATAAAGAAATAGTTAACAGAGTAAAAAGGAAATAGTAAAAGCTGTTCAGGAATTCATAAAGACATGGATGACGGATGTACGTTTTATTTTTTTACATTTTCTATTAATATCACTCCACAAATCAAGGAGGGGGGTCGAAGAGACAGCTCAGAGGCATAAACACCTACCTGGTAAGTATAAGCACCCCAGTTTGATCTCCAGCCCCACATGCTGTGCAGACGGTCTTGGCCCTGATGCAGGGGTGTGCACTATCTTGGACCCAGATGTGGACACCCACTGTGCGGCCATGGTGGTGCACACCTATAACTCAGCATTCTTGGGAAGTTGAGCCAGGAGGATCTCTGCAAGTTCAAGACCAGCCTGGGGGCTACAATAGTGAGCAGAAGGCTAGCCCGAACTACATAGTGAGACCTCGTCTCAAAAAATGAACGAAAATCAAAGAGAGAGGCAGACATCAAATCTATGTTAAAACATGCGTGTCATGGACCAAAACATTAAAAAAAAATCTTTTTTTGCCAGGTGTGGTGGCTTACGCCTGTAATCCCAGCACTTGGGAGGCTAAGGCAGGATATCGGTGCGAGTTCAAGAACAGCCTGGGCTACAAAGGTGAGCTCACAGCCAGCCTGAACTGCATAGGACAAAAAAAAAAAAATAATGATAATAATAACAATAATAAAATCTTTTTAATTCCAAAAATCTTTTGGTTCAAATAAATAACTTATGAAATTGTTTGTCTACTGTGAAGTCTAACCATAATAACTAGATATGAGAGACACATTTGTAGGTACTGGCTGCCTACACTTAGTAATTCAATTATTCTCACAACACTATTACGTAGCTATTATTAGAGATAAAACAAACCCAGGCACTGAAATGCAGCTCAACTCACAGAAGGTCAAACAATGTTCAGCACTAGAATCCAAACCTAACAAGATCAACTCTAGTACCTGTGTGTCCTCTGGGAGACTTTGTAAAGGAGGTGGAATTTGAGGAAGGTATCAAGGATGAAGACTTTGGACAAGTTAGAAGATGGGCAGCTAGGCAACACTGCTATATCTACCTCAGACAGACCAATCATAATGGGAGTCAGCAGTTTCCATTGTAGTATAAATTTAGCAGAAAAATTTACACTAAAACATTTCCTGACACTTTTTTAAAAAATGAAATAGACTAAATGTTTTACATCTAGAAGTCACTGGGTCAATCTGACTTATTTACTACTTCAATGTTTACCACAAATTTACCTCATGCATAAGTACTACTATTTCTCCACTCTAATTTAAATGCTGGAAACAAAAAGAATACGTCTGTTCCTTCTCTTGCATTCCTTACCACAGAACAGCTTAAGCACCTAAAAAACTGCTACATAAATGCCTGTCCAATTAATTATAACATGTATTTCTTTTTCTCTACCTCTTACCTAAGTACATCAATATAGAAACTTGCTTAGCACTAAAAGTAATATTTAAACTGGGTGTGGTGACATACATCTGCCAAAGCAGGTCTGCTGTAAGTTCGAGGCCATTCTTAGCTACAAAGTGAGTTCAAGGCCACCCTGAACTGCATAGCAAAACCCTGTCTCAAAAACACAAAATATAGGGCTGGGGAGATAGCTCAATAGCATAAACTTCTGCCCAGCACGCCCAAGGTCCTGAGTTAGATCGCCAGTACCACACATGCACACACACAAAAAAAAGACAAAATAATAACAGTAACAATAATAATAATAATGTACTGCTTCAAATTTCTTCAACCCCTTGCACACATGCATGTGCACACTCATACACATACCCTACATAAATATAATCTGGTAAAATAAAAGGGAAATTTCAGAGCTGAGTATTTTTGCCATTGAAAGATTAAATATAGTAAGGAGAAATCAGCAAATTCCAAAAAGGTACCATGAATAGTTTAAAAAAAAAAAGTAATTAGGGCCGGTGAGATGGCTCAGCAGTCTAAAGCATTTGCTTAGGGAAGCTTACGCAGGGACCCCAGTTTGATCCCTGGCACCACATGCTATGCCAGCCCCATTCCCAGGGCAGGCTGAGCTGGCCATAATATAAATAAGTAAATAAATAAATAAATAAATAAATAAATAAATAGTTTTTTTTTAAAAAGGAATTAACAGGCTCACTCTGTTCTCTTACATAGCAATGTAGGAAACTTGTGAGTCTGTATAATAATTATAAATCATTATTGCTTGTACTCAGTGATATTTCAATTCAATATTAAAAGAAAATACAAGAAAAACATTTTAAAAAGGATAACATGAAAACCAAGTTTTGTGAACAGGAGGGTAAGAGAATTTGAAAAAAGAGAATGGAAATGGGTACAGAGAAGAATTAAGATATATCATGTACAGATACAAATTCCCTATAATGAATGTGATCATTATGTATATTTAAATTATACCAATAAACTTAAATTAAAAAGGGCTGGGGATACAGCTCAGTGTTATAGTGCCTGCCTGGCAAGAGTAAGGTCCTGAGTTCAATTTCTAGTAACAAAATATTTAAAAATATACAGAGAAACTGTTTTAAGTTCCCTTCTAAGATGGAACTGAAATAAATGGAATTAGATGAGGATCACAGTTTTTACCTAGGTTTTTCTTTTCTTTTATTATAATTTTACTTGAAGCTTCACCCTCTCACTTTTTTTTAATAGTTTTTCTTACTATAGAAAAGCTGAGAGTGGCTGGGGAGATAGCTCAGTGGTACAAGTGGTTGCCTGGCAAGCGTGAGATCCCGAGTTCAATCCCTGGTACCACCAAAAAATAAAAAATAAAAAGCATGAAAGGTAATTCACTTCAGTGGCAAAGGCAAAATGAAAATCTGTGTAACAAATGGAATAAAACTGGTTCCACTCAGAGCTAAAACCACTCATTTTTTTCATTTTTTGTTATGCATTTGGTACAGGCTCTCACTGCACAGCTCAGATTCGTAGTGATCCTTCTGCTTCAGCCTCCCCAGCTGGGAGTACAGGAATGCGTCACCATGCCCAGACTATGGCCTGCTCAGTGTGTTGGGGGCGGGGCCAGTATGGCATATGG
The DNA here is from genome assembly GCA_004027915.1 of Capromys pilorides. Taxonomy (NCBI): domain Eukaryota; kingdom Metazoa; phylum Chordata; class Mammalia; order Rodentia; family Capromyidae; genus Capromys; species Capromys pilorides. The sequence goes on from PVKN010021779.1 coordinate 7,258, forward strand.
GATAAATCACTTGCTGAAACTAAAATATTCTTCTTTTTCTGTCTAGTACAAAGGATTGAACTCAGGACCCTGCACTTGCCAGGCAGGTGCTTATTCTACTGAGCTGTCTCCCAGGCCCTTCATTTGTTTCTCGTACTTAATCTTCAACACCTGGAGCATATGGTGTAGCCACATATCAATTCAGATCGGTCACATTTCCAGTGCCCATTAGCTCCAGTGGCTTGAAGCTATGGAACAGAACCAGCAGATCAGGGTTAGATCATAGGGCACACCTTCTGTCCTCAGTGGCCACCTCAGCCAGACAGTCCCCTTGAGAAGAAGCTCCATTCACAGCCCTGTTACCAGTCTAAACTGAGATCTGGACTTCATCTTGCTACCCCCTTCACCCTCCTCCCAGGGAGGATAAACACACAAGTAGTGTTTTAAAGTGGTAGCTATTTTTATTGCTCCTAACACAACTATTCACTGGAGTGTACATCACAGGGCACTTCTACTTTTCAAGTGATACAAAGAAGCGAAGATGGTGCCTTGCCACCACTGAGCTGCCGAGTCTCTGCCAAAAAAATATTTTACTAATAGAACACTTCTGAAAGTTTAAGATAAAAGAATAAAATAATAGTAGAGAAATATGAAATGTTCAAATGAAACTGTGGCCACTATTCTGTAAGAATTTGAATAGAGTAATAAAGTAGTAAATGCAGTAGACAACTTCTATCCATACCAGGTGTCACTTTAATTCAAAATTCAGTTTAAAAGCAGAGCTACAGGATAGTCACAGGGCACAGAAACATTGCTGGAATAAGTAATGTAATTAAGAGGCTATAAATTGGGTTGGACCAGGGTATAGTTCAGTGGTACAATGGATGCCTAGAATTGGCCAGAACCTGTGTTCCATCCCCAGCCCCCCCATCAAAAGGTTGGAAAGGAAGTAATACACAAGATGAAGAACAAAATTGTAACAGCCTAACAAGATTTGGTTGTACTAGTTACACTTATAAAAATTATCCATTCTGAAGATTTTTTAACCAAAGGCACTTGGACCTAAAGTTCCTAAGTATGTTCTTTTCCTTACTACAATAAAAGATGTCTACCTAGTAATCTTCCAAAAAGTAATAACTTGGTGATATCAAAAACTGACAGGAGGGGCCGGCGAGATGGTTCAGTGGTCTAAAGCGCCTGCTTAGGAGGGCTCAGGCAACCGCGGGGACTGCAGTTCGATCCCCGGCACCACATGCTGCACCAGCGCCACCACCAGGGCAGGCTGAGCCAGCCACAAAATGAATAAATAAAGAAACAAACAAACACAACAAGCAAACAAATAAATAAATAAATAAAATTAAAAAAAAAAAACCTGACAGGATCCAGGAGGATCACAAGCTCAGTACCAGCCTGGGTAGCTTTGCAGTTTAGTGAGGTTTCTCAAAGTAAAAAAAGATCAAAACAAAAAACAAAACCAAACAAAAACCTTAGGGAAGTAGCTTAATGTGAAGGTCCTGGTTCAATCTCCAGTATAGAAATAACAAAGGGGGAGGGGGGGTCAGGTGAGGGCAAGATAGTTTCTAGAAACAGTAAAACACATCTAATTCACTAATTAAAACCTTTAAAAATAAAAATATGTTTGCAAGGGGCTGGGGAGATAGCTCCATGGCACAAGTGCCTGCGTGGCAAGTGCAAGGTTGTGAGTTTGAACCCCGGTCCCGCCAAAAGAAAAAAAAACAAAAACAAAAATATGTTTGCAAGACTAAAATGTTTCCACCCTGGCACTTGCCTACATTTTAAAGGCCAAGTTTCCATGAATTCTTACATTAACTGAGGGCCCAAGTACATTCCTGCAGGCTCACTGCAGGGTGTAGTAAGTGAGAGAAAGGTAATAGGGTAAAAAAAATTAAGAGCAATTTGTGTCCAGGGATACTCTGTTTAAGAAAACAACAAATATATAAGAAACCACTGAGAAAAGCAAGTTGCTAGTACAGATTTATAATAACAAAGTGCTAAAGCATAAAGAGAACGCTGAATGGAAAACTGTGTCCTAATCCAAGCTCAGTTAACAATTTTGTTTTTAAGAGCTGAGACAAGACACTTATCCCCGGTCCTTTCAATCCAAAGCATTTATGCCACTATTTCTATTGAATGGCTCTACAAAAAGACATAATTATGATGATCCTTAAGTACTGACATAATTTTTCTCCTAACCTCACCAAAGGATATAAAAACACATAGACCTGTAATCCTACCATTCAGGAGGCAGGATGATCACTTGGAGTCCAAGCGCAGCCTGGGCTACATAGTAACTTCAAGATTAGCTTGAACTACACAGCAGGACTCTGTGCCCACCCCCACCCCCACCCCCAACAAACAGAAATAAAGCAGATATTTTCTGTCAGAGTTGAACCCAGGGCCTCACACATCCAAAGTAAGCACTCTACCACTCTAGAAGCTAAGAAGTTTGTATCTCAAAGGGGCCTTTAGATTCCTGAGGCCTACTCTTGAGTCTCATTATTCCTAAAGCATTATGCTAATTATATTGATTGATGGATTGACTGATTGACTGATTGCAGAGAAGTAGTAGGGACTGAACCTAGCCCTCATGCATGTGAGGCAAGTCTCTACTATTGGGCCACACCACCAGTTTAAGAAACATTTTTCTGCATGTCAAATGGTAAATGACCTCCATTCCCGTAATAAAACATATAAACAAATATGTATAATATTAATCCTTATTCTGATTTTTGAGATAATGATGACATGCTGACTTTTATCTCAACCTTGAAAGCTGTTAGAGAGAGGCAGAAAAGGATACAGATGTACAAGTGAGTGTGTTCATGAAACAAGCCATCCAAGAAAGCATATTTTGGGGTTTGGGAATTAAAGAATTTCAAAATACAGACAAGGTTTTTGTTGTGTTGTTTTGTTTTGTTGGTCTTTTTAAGACAGGGTCTTGTTATGTAGTACATGTAAGCCTTGAGCTCACTTTGTAGCCTAGGCTGCTACTGAACTCCACAACAACCCTCCTGCCTCAACTTCTGGAGTACTGGGATTGCAGGCCTTTGTCACCAGGCCCGTCTTCAGGCAATTTTTTCCAAGTTAAAAATTTTAAGAACAGGGTAAAACAGACCAAAATGTATGCCAGAAGAGGATACTTCCCAATGCTTTAAAGACTTCTGTTAGTATAGGTTTTCTTCCAGTGATATACAGTATAGTTTCAATAAACAGGGAGTTTGCTTGCACTTAAAAGTATCTTCTTGAAAAATCCACATATGGTCAACAGGAAGAAAAAAGTGCAACAGATTATGACTCCTAAATTAAAGTTTCCTTGTTAAATATATTAAATTTTAAATAACCATGTTTCCTCAGGTAAAATGTATTGACATTTCCCCTCTTTCATTACAAAGAAGAATGATTTGTGCTATTTCTCCACCCTCTTCAAGTTTACAATAAACCATGAGCTGTTTTGGCCTTTCAGCTTTCCATGGAAAGCAAAGCCAAAAAAAAAACCAACCCTAAAGGTGACATAAGGCAGAATATGTATTCATTAAATAGATATTCTTGATCGCTTTTCAAATACTTTTATTAAAATCTAGAGAAAAATGGAAATTCTCCAGCAAAGGCAATACAAAGTAATTTTATATAAAGTATTACACAAGCATGTCAAATGTTTAGTGATAAACAGATATTTTTAGAATATCTGTTGCTTCAGCCTAGGTAAGTGTTCTTGCATCACAGTCTTTGCTCCTGATTTTGTTGCCCACACAAGGATAATTCCTTGAGGTTTTCACCGAAGGAAATTACACAGAAAGACAAAGCTCCACAGGGTGCTAGGATGACCTAGCCATCCCTAAGTTTTCCCTAGACATAGTTGGGGGCAAATGGGGCCCATAGGTGTCAAAATGTGCAGAAAACTAAAATCAACCTAGAGATCACCTTATGGAACAAAAATCTTCCTGAAATAAACATACTCTTTTACTGTAGGTCCCCCCACCCCAAAAAAATGTATCTTTCTCTGGCTAGGAAAAACATGAGCTTTGATGTATGTAAGACCTATTAGGTATATTCTTCATGTTAACAAAGAAACCATCTTGTTTCTTCTTAGTCATAGAGCATTTATTATATAACTAAAATAAGACAAATGATATTTCTTACTTTGGCTTTTTACAGTTGTTATCCAATGCTTTAAGTATAACTGGCATGATAAAGAATAAATCTTAAATAAAAAATTATACATCAAAAAAAGAATAAATCTTAAAATAATTGAAACAAAAAGTATTTAGGGAGAATAGGGATGTAGCTCAGTGGTAGAGTAGTTGCTTAGTAAATCTAAGGCCCTAGGACCTATCCCAGTACCTCTAAACCAAACTAAATCAAACCAAACCAAAACACACATGCATGTGCGCGTGCATGTATGTCCTAAGGGTTACTCTGTAAATTGCTGAAAATAAAGCTTGATGGCTGTGTTTGGATAAAGATATCACTGTTTAGATGTAGTAGGACAAGCCTATAACTCCAGCACTTTGAGAAATTGAGGCAGGAGAATTATAAATTCGCACCCAGCTGGGGCAATTCAGCTAGACCCTGCCTTAAAATAAGAAATAAGGGTTTGGGATGTAGTTCAGCATAGTGTTTGCCTAGCATACACAAAGCCCTGGCTTCAATCCCCAGTATAGAAGGAAAGAAGGAAGGAAGGAAGGAAGGGAGGGAGGGAGGGAAAGGGAACAAGGAAGGAGGAGGAAGGAAGAGGAAGGGAGGAAGGAAAGAGAGAAAGAGAGAGGAAGGCAGGCAGGCAAGCTGTAAATATTGTTTAGTGCAAAGACTGCGTTCAATCTTCAGGAGAGAAAGGGAGGAAGGGAGAGAAGGAGAGCTAAGTCACAAAAATGAGCAGTCTTTTTCATAAAATGAAATTTCATAAAATTCTAAACAGCATAGTTTCTATAAAACTCTACTTTTTATCTAAGAGATTAATTGAGGGAGGAAATAACATTTGTTATTTTGTATGACTCTTTTTACAACTCTGTTTATCTAAACCTTGTCTACATTCCACAATGAAAAAAAAACTTGAAACTATACTTTGTGGATTCATAAGTTAAAAATAATAATTATACTAGATGTCAATTTAAAAACATTTCCACGGGCCGGCGAGATGGTTCAGTGGTCTAAAGCGCCTGCTTAGGAGGGCTCAGGCAACTGCGGGGACTGCAGTTCGATCCCCGGCACCACATGCCGCGCCAGCGCCACCACCAGGGCAGGCTGAGCCAGCCACAAAATGAATAAAGAAAGAAACAAACAAACACAACAAGCAAACAAATAAATAAATAAATAAAAATTTTTTAAAAATAAATAAAAAATAAAAACATTTCCACAAAAGTCCTCATTGAAAAAATCTTAATGAATAGTTTTCAGGTTATCTAAAAATTCCAAATAAGAGCAAGCTCTACAATGGTAAAAATTACCCTGGTAAATGGTAAAAACTACCCTGCAGAGGACAAAAATAGTGAACAAAGCCAATAAAATCAAAATATATAGTGAGACATTGCAGAAAATTTAGCCTTAAACTGATGTTTAAATATCTAGTAATAACAATTTTGAAGTCTTACTATTATAGGCAGTTAAATTAGATAGAAATTAACAGGGAGTCAAACTAGGCTAAATCCTTGAGGGAGTCAGTACACCAGATGAAAACTAGCCAAAGCTGTGTGGCTAGGTGCATCTGAAGGAGGAAAACCTCAAAGATCAAAGTCACAATGTTCAGATTTACATACTTCTCTACAGGATAAATGGAAGTTTGAGTGTATAGTTTACAGTGATTGGTATCACCCTTTTGGGACTTTCAGACTAAGAGGCTGGGATATAGCTCAGCAGCTCAGCACTACACAGTGCCTACCAAAACAAACAAATAAACCACAAAAAAAAAAAAAAAAATGACAAGACTAAGACTAAATATGACCAAGGTTAATGATGTCATCCATGTTCTTGCTACTTAGCTAAGTGGCTGTACTTACGATCTTATGGTTGATTATAGTTTGACCCATGCACCTGCAGCATGACTTTACCCTATAAAATATTCTTGGAAATATGACCTTGGCCTGGGCAGCAACCCATTTGGGATACCTCCTGATTCTCTATTCCCCAGTTCCCAACTGTGTGGCCCATTCCTGAGCACCCATGCTCTCCATAAATCTTTCCTACTCTTAACCTCTACTGTTCTTTGGGATTCATTATACGATTTTTGGAGAACACTAATTTTACCCTCTGGGAGTTATATCTCTCCTATATCATTACCAAACTGACATTTAAAAAGTCATTCATTTACTCATTCATTCATTTATTTGCTACGCAGCTGTGACTCATAGCAATCCTTCTATCTCAGCAGCTGTAACTGGGATTACAGGCAAGTGCCACTATGTCCAGTTTTGATGGTCAGCACAGCATACCAGGGATTGAATCCAGGTCCTTGCCCTTGCCAGGCAGGCACTGAGACTGCCAAGCTATTTTTCCAACCCTAAACTGGCATTTTTAAACGAAATATTTGCTCAAAATCTATATAATATAATGTGCTTTAAGAGGTGATGGTAATGTCATTCAAATTAGAAAACAAATGCCTAATTCACCGAGTTTTCAAAGCACAACTAACATAAGAAAAAATACGTATTTCTTCAATCAGATCATTTTGTTTTTTATGTTGTTCATTTTCCTTTCTTTTGTTTTGTTGAATCAGAATCTTGCTTTGTAAGTTCAGGCTGGACTTGAATTCACAAGGTATTCCAGGTTACCCTCAAACTCACTTCTGTCTCACCTTCACTCCAGTGCTGAGATTATAGGTGTGTGCCACCATGCTTAGCTTAATCAGACAGTTTTTAAGGGAAAACAGGGTAACTAGTCTCATAAGAGAATTTAATACATATGATAACTTAAAATTGTTAACTCCTATAATAATTTAGACACTGTCAGGATATTAAATACCCAAGTATCAACAAAGGTTGATAAATCTGTCACTGTTTCAGAATTGTTACTAGAAAACCCATAGATCAGAAGTCAGTTCCAGCGGAGAGTGCGGAGAGAAGCGAGGCGCGGCCTGCTTCTCTAGGGTCCTCTGGGGCCCGAGAGTGGGCCGCGCCTCTGCCCTGTAGGCTCTTGGGTCCTCGCCGTGACTTGCCCACTGGCTGGGCCCGGGCTTTCAAGCAATGGAAACTGATCCTCCCTCCACTCCACCTTGATGACCTAATGGCGGCGGCCTTGGAGCTGCAACGTCTTGGGCTGCGGGGTCTCCGCCCCAACACTGCCAACCTAGGCAAAGCACCCCGTCAGCCGCGCAGGACGCGGCGCCTTACAGTGGTTGCGGCGTGGCGCGGTGCGAAGAACCGCGGCCTCCAGACGGCTGCAGAAGGCCTTCACATTAAGGGCCGGAGAAGGCGGGTCTGAAAGTTCGCCCACTTAGGGCCACTGAACGGCACAGATCTGGGCCCTGGGCGACTGCTGTGACCCAGTTGGAAGAGACCGCACCTCCTGGGCACCAAGGCGAATAAAGGCCTCACCGGCCCTGGGAGGTGAGAGCGCCCAGGTGGAGAATGGGTGTAAGGGCTGGCGGGCCTCGGGCAGTTGCCAAAGAGAGGCGTAAAGTAACATTCCACGTTGGCCTAATTGGAAATGCCCACCGCCCCATCGAAGATTTACTGGCCTTCTTAGGAGGCCTGTGTATATAATATGAAAAAGCTGCTCTCAACGTTCCCCCCAGCCTTTTAAAAGAGAACTTCTGCATGTGGACAGTATAGTTGTAAAGAGGTGGACGACATGATAAATTAGAAAAACTACACGTCTTGGAAACGTCCGTTTGTTTTTAAAAAATGATAGAAAGAAATGTCTTCTGGAAGTGACTTTTTTTGAAATGGAGTTCGTTAGATCGTCTGGAGAAGCGACACGAGGTGTTGTAACTTGTCCACCTTTGTTCTGTGGGTTAGAGAAGGAGCAAAAAACAAAAGAAGGTCCAGTACCAGACTGGATACATGCCGAAGATGTTCGTACTGTAACCATTGTTTCCTGTGCGCATTTTAGTCTTCATTACAGTGCCGAGTACTTTATTGAAATATCTGGTCGTTGGAGATATTCTAAAGTGCCTGATAACATGTTAAAAAGTAGTAGTGAAATAACGCATTTTA
>PVKN010021780.1:0-15406 GCA_004027915.1 Capromys pilorides
TTTCATCTTTCACATTGTAGCTAGATTCACTATATGTCTAGAAATATTTTTTTGCAAATAAGCTAACGTATTTGTATTTTTTTTAATTTTTATTTATTTATTTGTTTATTTATTTATTTATTTTATGGCTGGCTCAGCCTGCCCTGGTGGTAGGGCTGGCACAGCATGTGGTGCCAGGGATCGAACCGTAGTCCCTGCATTTGCCTGAGCTTTCCTAAGCAGGCGCTTCAGACCACTGAACCATCTCGCCGGCCCTGTATTTGTATTATTTAAATGGTCGTTTGTTTCCCTTTGCCCAGATGACCACCTCTTCCCCGTATTTACTCTTTAAATTGTCCATGAAATATGGGGCTCTGAATTCCAGATGATTCTGTCCTATGTTCAGACATATTGTAAAGAGGTAACTGGAGAACTTGGGCAGTTTATGATTGGGATATCATGTTATGAACCTTCTGTTTCTGATATTTCATGGTGCTGTTGATACCTTGCCATAAAATAAACATTCCATATAAACACAAAGGAAAGTATTGGGCCTGCAAGACAGCTCAGCAAACTAAAAGCACCTGCTTAGGCAAGCACAGGACCAGGTATCATCCCTGGTACTTGCCGTGTGGACCACACCCCCCGGTGTGTCCCTTGTCTGATTGGTTCTATGTCCAGCATTGAAGAGACAGGGCATTATCTTCTAGGAATTTCTAGAGAAAAAAAAGATGGCACTCCGTCAGGAATATACCCTGTTAGGCTTCTTATTTGTTAACATATGCTTGGTTAAATAATATGAAAGTAAAAATTCAAACCTCTATCTGCCCTCTAAGTCCTATTTCCGATCATTTCTTTCCTAGAGATGACTTTTGTCTTTATCTTAATACTTTCTTTTATGTATTTGGTACAAGGGCTCTGTGCAGCTCAGACTCATAGTGATCCTCCTATTTTCAGCCTCCCCAGTGCTGGGATTACAGGTGTGTACCACCACACCCAGAATCAGTGGCCAGCTCAGTGTGCCGGGGGGTGTGGTCCACACGGCAAGTACCAGGGATGATACTCTGGTCCTGTGCTTGCCTAAGCAGGTGCTTTTAGTTTGCTGAGCTGTCTTGTAGGCCCAATACTTTCCTTTGTGTTTATATGGAATATTTTAAGAATTAGGTAGTTTGAAAAACTTTGTTTTATAAAAACTGTCATTCATATGTAATTATTCAGTAGTGTTTTTTTTAAACTTTATTTATTTTATTATGGCCGGCTCAGCCTGTGGGGGTATGAGGGGGGTGCTGGTGCAGCATGTGGTGCCTGGGATTGAACTGTGGTCCCTGCAGTTGCCTCAGCTTGCCTAAGCAGGTGCTTTAGACTGCTGAGCTATTTTGCCAGCTCTCACTATGTAGTTTAGCCAGGTCTCGAACTCACTATGGAGCCCAGGTTAGCCTCAAACTCATGGCAGTCTTCCTGCCTCAGCCTCCTAAGTGCTGAGATTTCAAGCATGTGCCACCATGCCTAACATGTCTTTTTGTTGCTTAATATATCCTGATGCTCGTATTGAACTAATTATACATTCAGGAAATTGCAGAAAAACAGTACAAAGAGTTCTGTGTACTTTTTTACTTAAGCTTTCTTCAGTGATAATATCTTAAGTAGAAGGGGCTGGGAAATAGCTCCGTGGCACAAGGGCCTGCCTGGCAAGTGCAAGGTTGTGAGTTCAAACCCCTGTCCCGCAAAAAAAAAAAAAAAAAAAGAAAGATAATATCTTAAGTAGCTAGCTATAGCTCACTATCAAAACCAGGAAATGGAGCTGAGCATGGTGGCACATACCTGTAATTCCAGCACTTGGGAGGCAGAAGCAGGAGGATCAGTGCGAGTTCAAGACCAGCCTGCATAGACCCTGTCTCAAAAAGACAAAAAAAAAAAAAAAAAAAAAAAAAAAAAAAAAAAAACAGGAAATTGATACTTGTGTATACATAGACTACAGACCTCATTTAATTTTTATCTTTAAAAAAAATCTGTGTCCAGCTAGAGGTATGATGCATGCCTGTTATTCTAGCACTCAGCTAAAGCAAGAGGTTTCTAAATTTGAGTCCAGCCTGGGCAACTAAGCAAGACTGTCTCAGAAAATAAAAAGGGCTAGGGTTATAGTTCAGTGGGAAGACCCAGGGTTCAATCTCCAGTACTGAAAACAATCTGTTTTTATTTGTGTGTGTGTGTGTGTGTGTGTGTGTGTGTGTGTGTGTGTGTTTCTGTGCAGTGTTTTTTAAACAGGACTGAAACGCAGGGACTTTGCCCTTACCAGGCAGGTGCTGTGCCACTGAGCTGTATCCCTGGCCCCTCTGTGCAGTGGTAATGCTACATACATTTGTGTAATCACTGCCACAATCCAGATTTAGAACTGTTCTAGCACCACAAAAGAATTCTCTGTACTTTATATTTGCACCCCCTACACATGCACCCACCACTGTCCCTGTTCCACATGTGTGTTCTCCATCTCTAGTTTTTTGACATTTGAGCTTATTATGTAAGTAGAATAATATATGTAACTATTTGATATTGACTTTTTTTGGCACTGCTGTCATTTTGGAAACTATTCTTGTAGCTTAATTCTGATTTTCTGTATAATAACCCTTTGGGGCCCAGGAAAGTGGAATTTACTCTTATTTAATCTTTATCCCCACATAATAGCCTCAGCACCTTTATTCCCACACCAGTTACCACTCAGCTCCGAAGCATTGGTGCTAGACCCTATATTGCGATATTTTTTCATTTTTTTACATTTTGTCTTTGTGGTACTGGGGATTAAACTTACGGACTTCTCACTGAGTTATATCCTCAACCTTTTTTTATTTTTCACTTTTTAATTTTAAGAGCCACTAGACATATGGGTTTTTGTGTGAAATCTTCCAGCTGTTAAATGTTGTTAAGTAATAAATTTGTAGAAAAGCTTTTTATTGAGATATAACTTACATGTAGAAAAAATATAGACAAGTAGCTACTATAGATATATAGCTTAATCCATTTTTTATGTATTTAGGACAGGGTCTATGGGGTCTACAGGGTTTCACTATGTAAATGAGACTCGTAGTGATTCTCCTGTTTTCAGCTTCCCAAGCACTGGGATTATAGGCACTGTCCACCATGCCCAGTCTCAGTCGCCGTCGGGCAGCATGGAGCTTAATCCACTTTTTAAATTTTTTTAATGTATTTAGTACAGGGTTTATAGGGTCTCACTATATAGATCAGACTCATAGTGATCCTCCTGTTTTCAGCCTCACAACCACTGGTATTACAGGCATTCACTACCATGCCCAGTTTCAGTCCCTGTCTCAGTGTTCCCTGGGGGCAGGGCCAGCACAGCACTCAGGAGATGAACCCCAGTCACTGTGCCTGCCTAAGCAGGTGCTTTAGTCCACTGAGCTGTTTGGCCAGCACTGCTTAGTCCATTTTTATAAACTGAACTCTTAAAAGATAAAAATAAACTGAACTCTTTTTTATTTTTGTGGGGTTTTTTTTTGTTTGTTTCTGGTTTTTTTGAGACAGGATCTTGCTATATAATAGTTCAGACTGACCTTGAACTCACTGTATATATATATAGCCCAGGGTGGCCTCAAATTCATGGTGCTCCTCCTGACTTAGCCTCCCAAGTGCTGGGATTACAGGTGTGCACCACCATTCAACTTGAAACCAAGGTTGTTTGGAGAATTTGTCTAAAGTATCGCTTCATAGGTAAAAGTGTTTTAAGAAGCTATATCAGTCAAATGCAATGAATGGGCCTCATATGGCTTACAATTCAAAGAACTCAAATGTAAAGAACATTTATGTCTGAATGTGGTGGTACACATTTATAATCTCAGCACTCTTGTAGACTAAGACAAGAGAATCACAGGTTTAAGCCCAGCCTGGGTAATTTGGAGAATTAATGAGACCCTAACTCAAAATAAAAAGGCTGGGACCAAGAGCATGCCTGTAATCCAAGCACTCAGGAGGCTGAGGTAGGAGGGTTATTGTGAGCTCAAGGCCAGCCTAAACTGCATAGCCAGACCTGTCTCAAAAAAAATAAAACAGCTGGGAGATAGCTTAGTAGAATAAGCACTTGCCTGGCAAGCACAAGGTCCTGAGTTCAATCCCCAGTTCCACAAAAAAATAAAAATAAAAATAATAATAATAATAATAATAATAATACAAAATAAAATAAAAGACTGGGGTATAGCTTAAAAATATTCTTAGAAGCACATTCTAAACAATATAGGAAATGATATAATGTATAATTTGATCCAAAATAGTTTGGAAAGTTGAAGTATAAGTGAAACATGGATTGGCTATATGTTAAATGATTGAAGTTGACTAATGGATACATGGGAGTTTATTAATCTCTTTTTTTGGGGGGTTTACCAGAGTTGAACTCAGGACCTTGTGCTTTTCAGACAGGTGCTTATGCCACTGAGCCATATCCCTGGCTCTACTAGTCTATTTTTGTATGCCATTGAAATTTTCCATTTGTAAAATTGAAATGAAAGTCCAGGGTAAAGATGAAGGATAATGTTTTTTAATCCAATGTAATGGGACATGCTGCTGGTGACTTATGTAAATTCTAGACCTGAAGTTCATAAAAAATAATGGCATTTTCTTATTTATAGGGCCTGAGAGTCAATATACTAAGACTGCTCAGGAGATTGTGAACATCTGTTATCAAACATTGACTGAGGTAGGTGGTAAGCAGGAGGTCCCATGCCTCTAGCTCCCTGGAATCCTTTTGTTCTTTTAGTGAGGAGCCATCCCACTGTACCCTCACTCCACAGTCCCTGATTTTTTCCCTGCTTTATTTTGATGATCTGTATCCTGACACTAGAACAAAACTTCCATGAAGACAAGGATGTTTTTGTCTGTTTTGTTTACTTCTGTATTCCAGGAGCCTGAAATATATATTGTATCAATTCATTAATTGTCTTTATTTCTCAGTATGATGAGCATTTGACTCAACTTGAGAAGGATATATGTACAGCTAAAGAAGCAGCTCTGGAGGAGGCAGAATTAGAAAGCTTAGACCCAATGACCCCAGGTCCCTACACACCTCAGGTGAGTCTAAGGACTAGGAACTCCTCTCATATTTTTCTTATTGGTTTGGGAATTGGGAGCATGTTAACAGATCTATTTACTGAGATACCATTCTTCTCTGTCCTTCCTCTTCATATGCCTTTCGTGTGCTTTCTTGTCTTCTCAAAGGCTAAGGTGAGTGAGAGACATGGGTCTTGGTAGCCTTGCTAAATCTGAAAGAGCCTGAATGAGTGGGATGGGGCCTTAGATGTTTAGAAATTTAGGAATACAAGGTTTCTGACTGCTTTAGGCAGAGGCATTCTCTGAGTTTCTCTGGTTATCTTGTCTATAAATTTTGGGATTCTAGGACATCCCCTAGAGTATAGGCTATTGAGTTATACATGGGCCTTACTCTTCCTGTGTCTTGAAAATACCTGGTTAGTTGTTCCCTTAGAGGTATCTCAGTATGCTCAGATGTCACCCATTTTCCTAAGCTTGACTCCTCCTCTTAGTAAATAATGACAGGTAATATTTATAATGTTCTTAAAGGTACATGTGAGATACTGGTGAGCAGGATACCTTGAATATACTAAGTATATTTCTTTTATGCTATATTCTTAAACGGTTGATGTATTTGTTTAATAATAGTACTTAAAAGAGTATACTACTAACTGGTTCTTGGTTTCTGTATTGGAAACACTATCGAGCGAGTAGAGTGGGAAATACATGAGGTTTGATACATAATAGGTCTGAGTTTGACTTTTAGCTCTGCCACTGTCTAGCTTTGTCTTCTTGGGAAGTTAACTTAGCCTCTCTAACTCAAGTTTTCTTTTCTCTAAAATCTACTTTTCAAGGCTGCTATAAGCATTAAATAGGGCTGGCCAAATAGCTCAGTGGATTAAAACACCTGCAAGTAGGCTCAGGGGCCAGGGTTTGATCCCTGGGCCTGCCATGTTGGCCCTGGCCCAGGGTGCACTGAGGTGGCAATTGAGACTGGGCGTGGTGGTACACGCCTATAATCCCAGATCTTGGGAGGTTGTAAACAGGTGGATCACTACGAATCCGATCTAGTAGTGAGACCCTGAACACTCTATAGACCCTTCCCTAAAATACAAAAAAATAAAAGATAAATGAACATTAAATAGGTTAATTTTCCTGGCACATAGTAGAAATTAGGTAAATACTTGTTTCAGCCTCTGAGTTAAAATTGTCTACATAGTCCTTAGAGAAGCTTTCAAAGAAAACTTTTTTGGCAGGACCGGTGTTCAAACTCACGACCTTGCACTTGCCAGGCAGGCACTTGTGCCACGGAGCTATGTCTCCAGCCCCAGAAACTTTCAAATTTAATCAAGTCTTTGAGTAAAGAATTCTGCCAACACCTACAGGATTTTTTTTTTATTCTACCCAGGTTTCACTTAGAACTTATAATGCAGCTTATCTAATCTCTGTTGTATTATTACTGTCTCTGTGTCTCATTTATATACTTTTCCTGTCTGTCTTTTACTCTCTTTTTCATCCCTAAACCTAGGTTACTGAGGGGCCAGGTATAAAGAACTCTCAGATACTTCTTCAAGGTCCAGAACAAGGAAAGGCTCTTGGCTTGGAGTATGTGGGCAAATTGGGTCAAGGGGGATTGGGTGACTGATGTTGCCCAGGAAGGCCCTATTTGCTAATAGGCCCACAGCTTCCACAAGGTATTTTCTGGTAAGTTACAGTCTGGGTATTAGCCATCCATCATTCTCCAGAGGAGACTAGCTCCTGAATTACAAATGATTTGCTGAGATCTAGAAAAATCTGAGCCTAGTACTGTGGTGAGTTAAAAGCCTTGGGCCCAAAAGTCACTGTCCTCTCTTCCCTACCCCTCCCATACTACCTCAAATGGTTAGGAATACCTGTTTGTTATGCTTCCTGAGCAGTAGCTGTTATTTATTACAGTTAGAATGTTTCCTAAATAGAATAAGGCACAAATACTACTTCATTGTTTTAGTTCACCTTCTCATCATTTCCTCCACTCATAACATAACACATTTTAAGATAGCCTACCTCAGGGGCTGGGGAGATAGCTAAGCAGCATAAGCACTTACCTGGCAAACATAAGGACTCAAGTTCAATCCCTAGCCCCACATGCCATCCAAGCCCATGCCTTCCTGGCCCCAGACATGCCTTCTTGGCTCCAGAACCAGACATGGTAGCGCATGTCTGTCATCCTAGCACTTGGGACATTGAGACAGGAGGATTGCCAGGAGTTTGAGACCAGTGAGGGGCAACAAAAGTGAGCACATAGCCCAAGCTGCATAGTGAGACCTGGTCTCAGAAAAAAAAAAAAAATAACCTGTCTCACCACCTCATTGACTCTTAATCTGTGGAAGACACACGAGTGACTTTCTTTACTCACTATGAAAACTGTATTAGAAAAGTGAGGGCAAGTTTAACCTGTCTTATTTATCACTTCTAAATAGTGTTAGTATTATATTTTCACTTGACTTTCCACCTAGTTTGTATTACATATCTAGTAATATTTCAAAATTGCCCACTTCACAGTTTTCCCACACAGTCCTTACTTTCCATAGTAGGCTTTAAGAATTCACAAAAAAATTCATTTCCTCATGTTTCCTTCTGTTTCACACTAGTTTATCTGCTCTTTAATGCTTTGGATTATTTTTACCCTTTTCTCCAAAACCCTCTACTCAGTCTTATTTACTATTGTTTAAAATTTTATTTTATTTTTTTAACCTCATTTATTTATTTATGTTATGGCTGGCTCAGCCTGCCTTGGGGGTGGGGCTGGCGCAGCATGTTCCTGGGAACGAGCCGCGATCACTGTGATCGCCTAAACTTTCCTAGGCAGGTGCCTTAGACCGCTGAGCCATCTGGCCGGCCCAGTCTTATTTACTTTTAAAAACATAAGAATAGCATAATCTGGGGTTTCTGTTAATAAAAGTAACATTCATTGGGAGAAATTGGGAATACAAACAAATAAATTACTGTCATTTTCACAACTCAGAACATCAGTCATTATGTAGTTTTTTAAAATATGTACAGTTCATGTTTATGTGTTTATAGGTACTTTTAAAATGAAACTCAAGGGCCGGTGAAATAGCTCAGTGGATTAAAGCACCTACAAACAGGCACAGGAGCCAGGGGTTTGATCCCCAGGCCTGCCCTGCTGGCCCTGACCTCGGGGCATGCTGAGATGGCAATTGAGACTGGGTGTGGTGGTGCGTGCCTATAATTCCAGCTCTTGGGAAACTGTAAACAGGTGGATCACTAGGAGTCTGATCTAGTAGTGAGACCCTGAACACCCTGTGCCTGTAGACCCTTCCCTAAAAATACAAAAAAAAAAAAAAAAAAAAAAAAAAAAAAAAAAAAAAAAAAAAAAAAAAGATAAAATGAAACTCAGCCCTGGGGAGATAGCTCAGGGGCACAAATGCCTGCCTGGCAAGTGCAAGGTCCTGAGTTTGATCCCCAGTTCAAAAAAAAAAAAATAATAATTAAGTGCCTGCTTAGGCAGATGTGGTGGTCATGGTTTGATCCCCGGGGCGCTGTGGTAGTGCACACCTATAATCTCAGCTCTTTGGATCACTACAAGTCTTATCTCTGTAGGGAGACCCTGTAGACCCTTACTAAATACAAAAATAAATAAATTAATTAATTAATAATAAAATGAAGCTCAGCTATAATCCCAGCACTCAGGGAAGCTAAGGCAGGAAAATCAAAAGTTCAACCCCAGCCTTGGGCAATTTAGTGACTTAGCAAAACCTCAAAATAAAAAGGCTAGGGATGTAGCTCAGTTCAAAGGCCTTGGGCTCAATCCCCAGTATCACCTAAATAAATGAATGAATAAATAAAATGAAATCGATCAATATGCTTTGTATCTTGCTCTTTTCACTTTATTTTTTTTTTAATTTTTTATTTATTTATTTGTTTGCTTGTTGTGTTTGTTTATTTCTTTATTTTATTTTGTGGCTGGCTCAGCCTGCCCTGGTGGTGGGGGCTGGCGCAGCATGTGGTGCCGGGGATTGAACCGCAGTCCCTGCAGTTGCCTGAGCTTTCCCAAGCAGGCGCTTTAGACCACTGAACCATCTCGCCGGCCCCTCTTTTCACTTTATTAATGAGCATTTTGCCTGGTCCTCCTGTCACTGAATAATCCGTTTGTTAAATAATCCTTTTTAAAGGGGAGAGATGAGGAAAAAGGTCTATAATTTGTTAAGTACTATGTCTTTCTCTTCTCATAACCCTGTTTCACATTTGAGGAAATCAAGGGGTTAGAGAGATTAAGAAATTTGTTAAAGTTATTCGGTTTATAAGTGGTAGAGCTGAAACTCAAACTCAGGTCAGTTTACTTCAAACCCTATGTATTTTCATCCTGCTCTTTCATAGCAGCCTCTAGTGAGTTCATAAATTGTCAAAACATCCCATGCTCTTATTGGAATTGAAATTCCTTCATCTTATTTCCTCTTAAATGCCTCTAAGTCAGACACTCAAAATAGCACTGGTGTGAAACCCTGGGCCTAAAAATACTAAGACAAGACTTAGAATAAAGCAAGTTACTTTCCAGAGAGTATAAAATAATCCCTTAGTTTTCATGTATTTCTGGTTTAGGCTTGCTATAGTGCATTTACTTGCTCACTCATGCTCCTCTCTCCATATATATTTCTCTAGTAGTGTAGGCAACATTTGTAAGATTTCAGATAAACCATGTGCATAAAGTTGTGCCAGACTTAAGTTTTCTCTTTAACTGCATTACTGTGCATGACCTTTTCCTGCAGTGAATGCTCTAAAGGGGAGTTCTCTGTATTTTTCCTTTCCTTGGTAGAAGCTAAATTTTACATTTTGTGTCACAGCCTCCTGATTTGTATGATAACAGTACATCCCTCAGTATGTCTCGAGATGTCTCAGTATTTCAAGATGAGAGCAATATGTCTGTCCTGGATATTCCCACTGCTACTCCAGAAAAGCAGGTAACACAGGTAGGACATTGTTTTTGTGTTTCTGAGATTGGTAGTATGCCTGGAGGGTGAAGGTTTAAGGAATGGTGGAAGTGATATAGGATACACATCAAGGATGTCTGGGCCCCCTGGCCTTGGGAGTAAAGGCTTAGAAATGTGATTTCAGGTGGTAGGGGGGGAAAGTTGGCAGGTCACATGACTGGCATAGTCTTCTCTCTCCATGTGGGTGTAGTTAAGCACAAAAGAGCTTGAAGGAAAAGTACAAGTGAATACAAGTATATGAAGCATCAGAGTTTCCTAACAGGTAACTAGAAAAAACAACTACATTCAGAGTTTGAGGTAAAAATAATGGGCCTGCTACTTTAAGTTATAATCCAAATTGGAAATTTTATAAGATTAAATTTTTACATTGACCTTTTTAAAGAGGTATCAAGATACTCCTAGTCTGAAATCTAAAATCCTATAGCTATTCTTATTACAGGTCCCTGAAAGGTTCTGGCCCTAGTATATGAATTGCTGAATTATTGTGGTGGTCATCTAACATGGCTAAGCCCTTCAAATAACAGCTTATCTTTCCAGTGACCACTTGCTCCTTCCCCAACCCAGTCCTGGATATAGTTTCCTCTCACCTTTCCATCTTTCCTGTGCACACAAGGGAGACTCCAATCAGCTCCTTAAAACTGCCCCCACAGACTTACCCCTAGCAAAAGACCATAAAATTCTCAGTTTTCTTTGTCTAAGTAAGAAGATCCTCCCTCATCTTCCCTGGGATTGCCTCCATGTCTTTAGAGTTAAAGGCTTATTTTTGTCTTTCCTGTCTCTTTTACTGAGACTCTGAAAAACCTAATAGTTCTACTGGAGAGTGAAAAACCCAGGGTTTTCTATCTGAAAGAATCCAACACAGTGGGCTGGAGAGATAGCTCAGCAGTCTAAAGCACCTGCTTAGACAAGCTTAGGCAACTGCAAGGACCGAGGTTCAATCCCTGGCACCACATGCTATGCCAGCCCCACCCCCAGGGCAGGCTGAGCAGGCCATAACATGAATAAATAAAATTAAATAAATAAATGAATAAATATCCTAGAAGGTTTAAAAAAAAAGAATTCAACACAAGCTATAACAAAGTTTGGGTTAGACAAAAAGAAAACAAAAGTTAGGGTTAGAAAGGAAATATAGGCTGGGAGTGGTGGCATACACCTGTAATCCCAGCACTTGGGAGGCTGAGACAGGAGGATCAGTGTGAGTTGGAGACCAGCCTGGGCTACAAAAGTGAGCTCAAGGGCAGCCTGAACTGTATGGTGAGACCCTGTCTCAAAAAAACAAAAAACAAAAAAAAAAAGAAAGAAAATACATTCTTTTAAGCCAGGCATGGTTGGTGGCACGTCTGTAATCCCAGCACTCAGCCATTTCCAAAGGCTGACTGGGGGAAAATGCACATGCCTTGAGCTGTGTAAACAGCCCCCACTAGAAGTGGAGTTGGCTGGGATATCAGGGAAGAGCATCTGTCCTGGGTAAAGGACCCTTGCTTAACTCTTCCTACAGGCAGGAGTTATTTATTCATGTTATGGCCTCAATGATGTGCTATTTGTATTCCTTACTCAGATGCGCCAGGGCTGAGGTAGGCTGGGCGAGGAAGACTCTGATGTAGATATTGAAGGGTATGATGAGGAGGATGGGAAACCTAAGACTCCAGCCCCAGTGAGTATGCTTACAGAAAGCTTATGGTTATGTTATGCCTTTATGCAATAGGAACCCCAACAGTATAGGGCAGGCCAAATCCCAACGTGGTATCAAAGGGTCTCCATAGTGAGCCTCAGTGACTTTAATTTTCGGGACCAGCTAAGCAAATCTCTCTACCAAAGTTAATTAATTTCTTGTGAGGCAGCAGGGGTGGCGGCATGGGGCTAGTGGTGGCAGTTTCTGATCTCTTACTTGGTCAGTTGATAGAACTTTAAGCCCTATCTGGTTTCATACAGGAAGGCGAAGATGGAGATGGTGATCTTGCAGATGAAGAGGAAGGAACTATACAACAACCTCAAGCCAGTGTTTTATATGAAGATTTGCTTATGTCTGAAGGAGAAGATGATGAAGATGATGCTGGAAGTGATGAAGAAGGAGATAATCCTTTCTCCGGTAAATCTTCTTTGCTCCTGCTCCTCCATAGCTCATTATAGATTCCTCAGAACTGGATAGAAACTCTTGGCCATAGATATTATCAGAAGATGTCTTTTTTTAAAAATTCCCATTAATAGATCTGAAAGTACTGAGATTTAGAGGTAGTAAAAATAAAACACAGGAGGTACAAAAGATGATAGTGAAAAAGGCAATGCCTAAGTAGCAACCTTGATTTGGATACTTAATAAAGAAGAGAACAAGTGTGTGACTGCCAAAAGGAAAGAAAAATTGAGGGAAAAGATCCTGTTTGCAGATATATTTTCTGGACTAATGTGGGGAGGTATTGAAGACAAAAGAAAATATAAGTTGGACTGAAATGGAGAAGAGAAATTGTTATTTGGATTCAATTTCTATAGATTTTGCTATTGTATACTCTCCATAGTTTATAAGAGAAGTTTCAGAAGTGAGGGATACTGATAAGATGCCTGTGTAGATGTGTGAGGGGCCTATTTTTGTAAGACAAATCTAAAGATGATTCTGTTTGGGCACCATGGCACATAACTGCAATTCCAATACTTTTAAGAGGCTGAGGTAGGCAGATCACAGAGTGTGAGGCCAGACTGGGCTATGTTGATGGGTACAAGACCAGTCTGAACTATGTAGTGAGATGCTGTCTCAATGTTAATTTAATGGGTCCAGGGAGATAGCTCAGGGGCACAAGTGCCTGTCTGGCAAGTGCAAGGTCCTGAGTTCGAACCTTGTTTCCAAAAAAAAAAGTTAGGGGCCGGCCAAATAGCTCAGCAGACTAAAGTGCCTACAAGCAGGTGCGGGGGCTAGGGGTTCAATCCCCAGGTCTGCCATGCCAGCCCCACCCTGAAGCTCACGCTGAGAAGGCAATTAAGACTGGACATGATGGTGAGCACCTGTAATACCAGCTCTTGGGAGACTGTAAACAGGTGGATCACTACTGAGTCTGATCTAGTAATGAGACCCTGAACATCCCGTAGACTCTTCCCCCTCCAAAAAATAAATAAAAATAATGTTAATTTGCTGGGTGTGGTTGTGCACACCTGTAATCCACATATTCAGGAGGCTGAGATAGGAGCATCACCATGAGTTCAAGGCCATCCTGAATTACATAGTGATAACCTGGTCAAAAAATAGAAACACAACACAAAGTTAATTCTTCCAAGCCTCTCTCTTTTATTAAGTTTCTCTCTTAATTAGATTCTGGTTTTTACAGCTATTCAGCTAAGTGAAAGTGGAAGTGACTCTGATGTAGGATCTGGTGGTATAAGACCAAAGCAGCCCCGTGTGCTACAGGAGAACACAAGGATGGGCATGGAAAATGAAGAAAGCATGATGTCCTATGAGGGAGACGGTGGGGAAGCTTCCCATGGTTTGGAGGATAGCAACATCAGGTAATTGGTAACAACATGCTACAGGGCTATGGCATTAATGCCCAGGTATGATGTCAAAGGGCATAGCATCAGATTGCTTTCATCATCAAACATTTTCTGAGCACCTACTAGGTCCAGGCATGGTTCTAGGCCCTGGGGATACACAGAGGAGCAAGATATATCCTGCCCTTGAGGAGCTCTCTTGACACAAATCATTACATGGGATAAGTACTAAAGCATAAGTAAGTACAAAGTCCTAAGGCACCACCGAGGGACCATCTCACTTTGCTTGAAGTGATCAGGTAACTTTCACAGAAATGGAAGCATTTCAATTGGGCCTTAAAATGCCTGAATAGGAGTATACTAAGTAGATATGATGGCAACAGGTGAGTAAATGAAACAGTATGTTAAAAAGCACAGAAATATAACACGAAGCATGTTCCACAGCAAAGGGAAATTGTTGGAGATTTGAGATCCTAAATGTAGCAAGGAATTATATTGTAGAAGACCTTAAGTGGCATGCTTAAGATATTTGGAGTTTGTCCTGTAGATAATAGGAATAATCACTATAAGGAAAGGGAAATAATATCAACTTTGTATGTTAACTAGTGGGACAGATGATAAAGATATAAAGAGGGATCTGTCAGGAAAGTGGATGAAATGAAGGGACATATTTATTTATTTAAAAGTAGATAGACTGAGGAAGTAGACAGTCGAATGGGAATGTCACTGAAAAAGAAAATAGGAACTACGACTCCATCAAGTAGAAAAAGAGGGAAAAATGAATTTGGTTTTGGGAATGTTGGTTTTAATGTTAAATATGGTACATCTGGCCAACAAGCAGTTAGAGAATTTTATTTATAAATACAAAACAACTAAGATATGATTCCTTCCTGTTAAGGAGTTCAGTCTAGCAGGAAATCTAAAACAAGTAGATAGGCAGTCACTGTGAAACATGAAAAGGCAGGCAATCATAGTTTTCTGGGACTTGGAGATGGTTGAGTAGTACAGCTTGTTAGGAAACTGATCTGAACATAAATTGTAGTTAGTTATTTCTTATTAAAAATAAAAAATAAATAGTAGTTAGCTAGATGAAGAAGAAAGCAAAGTACATTCCAGAGACCAGGAACAACATGCATGAAGAGCCAGAGTTATGAGGCACTTTTGAGATTGGAAATAAATTAGTATGGCTGTCACTTTTGGTTGATCCACAAAAGATCCATGATCCATGTGACAGAAATGATTTTAAAAATCTTAAAAAGTGATTGAAAGAGGTAGGTAAGGGCCACATTTTTTGAAGGACCTATAAATTTGGGGCAGGCATTGAATGAGAACAGTGTGATCTGATTTACAGCTTAGAAAGATTATTCTCCCTCCCCTAAAAAGTAAATAAACCTCTTCTGAAAGATTATTCTGTGAGGGCCAGCCAAATAGATCAGCAGGTTAAAGTGCCTACATGAGCCGGGTTCAACTCCTGGGCCCGCCATGCTGGGTGCACAGAGACACAGTTGAGACAGGGCATGGTGGTGCACCTGTAATCCCAGCTCTTGGGAGGCTATAAACAGGTAGATCTATTAGTGACATGCTGAATATCCTGTAGACCCTTCCCTAAAAAAATAGCAAAGAAAAAATATATATATTTGATTATATTTATATATATATATATATATATATATATATTTGATAATATATATATATTTGATAAAAATATATTTTTATAATATATATCTTTTTAATAGTCAAAGAAATGCAATGAAACAGTGAAGCAGGTTTTTTTTTTTTACCTATCAGAGTGGTAAAGATTAAAATTAATAATAAAGGGGCTGGCGAGATAGCTCAGTGGTCTAAAGTGCCTGCTTAGGTAAGCTTAGGTAACCTCAGAGACAGAGGTTCGGCCATGGTTCAATCTTTAGCACCACATGCTGCTCCACCCC
>PVKN010021781.1:0-15409 GCA_004027915.1 Capromys pilorides
CACCAATAGATTTCAGTGCAACCCTGCCCTTCAGTCAAGATCAGAAATTTAGGCTGGAGAGATTGCTCAGCAGTCTAAGTGCCTGGCTGGCAAGAGCAAACACCAGGGTTCGATCTGCGGTACTACATGCTGTGCTGGCCCCAGAACCCCAGGCATGCTGACCCAACCACCAAAATTGGGTGTGGTGGTACACACCTGTAGTCCCAGTGGTGGGGAGGCTGAGACAGGAGTATCACTATAAGTTCAAGCTGCATAGTGAGCCACTGTATCAAATAAATAAATACATCTAAAAAAAGAAAGAAATATCAGAAATTTGTCGTGTTAAGCATGACAAATGGTTTGAACTGTTCGCATGTAACTCTGGACTTGTTTCCACCGTGCCTGCCTTTTAAAATACTTCTTCATTGCTTCTCTTTGCCAAAAGATATTTTTCTTAGATATTTTCCTTTAATAATTCACAAAATGCAAATCTTGGTTTTGCTTCAAGAATAGTTATTTTCTTCATTCCTTTTATTTTCCTCTCCAAAATCTTGCATTTTTTTTTCTAGTTACCATTAACACAGAAATATTCAAAAATTGCAAAAGTGCTCAAGTAGAGAAGACTTCAAGTTGGACTGGAGTCATTCTATGTGCCTGGGCCAACCTATCATCCCAGCAATCTGGAAGACTGAGGCAGGAGGACTGCAAGCCTGAATGCAGCCTAGGTGATTTAGTGGCTTAGCGAGACTCTTACCTCAGAATAAAAAATAATAAAGTGCTGGGGAAGGAGCTCAGGGCCAAGACCTGGATTGAATCTCCAGTGCTGCTGAAGAGAGGGGGAGAATGGCATTTTGTTCACATTTTCCAAAAATAGGACTGCACAGAAGGAAGCGCCAGCTTGACCTACGTCTTCTCAAGGACAGGAAGGCCCCTAATAACTACTGTCATTCCACATCTCTTCCCAAATGGAATTTAAATTTAAATTTAACACCTACTTATGTCTCTTCTTGCCCTATTTGCCAATTTTTGCATTTATTATCAAAGAGTTAACCAGACAATTTTCTTTTTAAAATCATTTATTAATTGATTTATCTACTTATTAATTTGGTACAGGTTCTTGCTACACAGCACAGACTTAGAGTGATCTTTCTGTCTCAGCCTCCCCAGGGCTGGGATTACAGGGGTGTGCCACCATGCCAAGTTTCTGTGGCCAGCACAGCACAGGGCCGGCACAGCATGTAGTACCAGGGATCAAACCTGGGTCCTTGCATTTGCTAGGCAGGCACGTAGACCACCGAGCTATATCCCCAGGCCCTAAACTATTTTCTTAAATGACACATTTTTGCTTTCAATAATCATGTTTTGTATTGCGGTTGCTTCACAATGCTAAGAGCAGGTTATCTATACTTAATGTTTTGCTGCTTTTGCTAATTACTGCTTTTTTTTTCACGTGATTTTTCTCTTCCTTCTGCACCTGGCTATCGTATATCTTTAATGCATTTCTCAGGAAAGGCACCAGTATACTATTCAGGTTCATTTTTTAATCTGAGAAAGTCCCTGATGTAATCAATTCAAATTAATACATGTGCACTGAGTATTTACTATGTACTAAGCTCCTTGCTAGGCCCAGGAGAGAGAGATAAAAATGATACAACACAAATCTGTTTAGCCCTCATCTTGTGGAGTTTGCAGATCAAAGGGACACCAATAATGCACATTCTCTGGGAAGAGCATATTTGAGTCAAAACACTTTCCAACACCTTGTCTTTTTTCTTGTAGAAAAGCCCATCTGCTCTCCCATTTGTCTGAAGGTCCAGATAGCATGAGAGCTGCAAGACCTGAAATCCCCTGTGAATGTTCAGGTAAGCAACACCAAGGACAGCACAGCAAATCTGATGCAGAGCTGAATATGAATGGTGTGGGACTGGGGAGATAGCACAGGGGCACAAGTGTCTGCCTGGGAAGTACAAGGTCCTGAGTTCGATCCCCAGTTCCGCAAAAAGAAAAGAAAAGAAAAGAAAAAAACAACAATAATGAATATGAATGGTGTGTTCCAATAAAATGGATTTAGATTTTTGTACATAAAAGAAACTCACTGCAGTCCAGTGTGTAGATGGACATTCTTCTACCTGGACATATAAGACAGTACATCTTATAATGGTGTTTCAGATGTACCCACAAAACTTGATTGCCTAGTGACACTGTAGCCACCTTAGTGTGTGTAAGTACACCATGATGAAGTCATCTAAAACTGCATTTCACAGGATGGATCTCTTCATGAGGAGATGCATGGCTTGGATCTCCTGTTATTGGTAAAAGTTAAGTTCTGTTAATGGTTCCCATGCTCCCAGATGCCTTCTGGTTTCTGAGCGATGACCTTGGCCTTTCTCTGCACTCCGCTGTCCTTTGTAAATGTGTGCATTCATTATATACACATTGGATCTCTTGTGCTCCATGTCTCCTACTTTTTCCTTTATTGTTTTCCTTTATCCCTGTTCTGAGTTTCTCTGACTTCTCCAGTTTATCTTCCTATGAACAGTCGCCTGCACCACAGTTTTAAATCATTTTTGATACATAACCATTGAAGATCTTGCTTTATCCACCTTCGGAAAGTGCCTGTTTTGATTTCATAAGTGTAAGAGCTTCCTCTGGTTAAAAATAGAAGCTAGAAACTGGCTAGAACTTTCTATTTCTTGCTGTTGTCTCATTCCACAGACGACAGTCACTGAGCTCTCAGAACTTGTGCATGTCAGAATTCAGCATCTTTACTTACTCTTGGAAGAAGGTTTATTTTTGCTCACTATTATCTTGCATTTGTCACTAAACAAATGTTTCAGGTTCAAAACAAAGGATTATGGGGGGGGGGAGAGCCCTTGTGGATGCAATGGGCGGAAGAGTTACCCAGCAACCAAGGTGAGGTTTCTTTGGGGTCCCTGCTCTGGATGAAATGTACCTGGGAGCCCCACGCCTTAGTCAGCAGACTTCCTGGTCTCTACCTGGTGTGCCTGCTGGTGGGAACTAGAGGCACACTCTGTCCCCAGGCCAGTCCCTCCGAACTCAGGAGCGGGAGAGTGAATCTGCTTGCTGGGTCTTCCCTAGTACTTTTCGCTTGAGTTAGAGTCTCACTAAATAAGTCACCCAGGCCGGGTTCCCTCTAGCAGTCGTCCCAGAGTCCTGGGATTAGAGGTAGACCCCGCTACAAAGAGCGTCTCCAGTTCCGACTTCAAGTCTTCCCTATTTTTACACTGGTAATCTTTTCAAGGAAACCTGAGTACCGAGGATGAGGAGAGATGGCACCCTTGAGGCTAGAGGACCAGAGCCCCACATCAGCAAAGAAGAAGGAACAGAGCTGGGGTCAGGGGGACCGGCAGGGTGGCCTGCTACACCTGCTCCCCGCCCCACCCCGCTGCTACAGCTCAGGTCCGAGAGGCCGAGACTGCTCCCCGGCCTGCTCCCGGGCCTGCTCCCGCCCATCCCAAACAAGGAGGCGCGGTGCAGGGGCTGCTCGGGTCGCCCCTCCTAAAGCCTACTCTACCCATAGAAGTCTACGAGGAGCAGATTCCAGCCTCTCTCTCAAGGTGGTTCCTGCTCCCAGTTCCCACCGGGGCCACATTTCCCCACCTCAAGAAGAAGCCTTCGCAGGCACCAGCAGGCTCGCTGGCAGCACCTTCTGGCCAGAAGCAAGACTCGGAAGCTGCCATAGGCTTTCCCAGGTCACTGTGTCGCAGCCTGCCGCCTCCTGCCCTCACCGACGGCCTGCCGGTCTCTGCAGGGACAGCCGGTCAGGCCTTGATTGAGGAACACGCTCACTTCGGCTGTCGACTCAGGAGCAAGGCAAGGCAACGACGAGCTATTTTCCCATCTCAGTTAAAGTAAAATTTCCTTTAGCTGGTCGCCAACATCCTGAGACCAGCAAGGTAAATATGTACTTTCCCCCTCGCTCCCTCGTTTTTTTCCGAGGCCCCCGCTTCGCGTCGTCGCTGACAGGGAGGCCCTGCGTGGGAACGCCTGTAAATCTGCAGTAACCCAGCCGCGGAGGGCAGCGGCATTCTTTATCTCGCTCCCTATCGATCGCCTCTAATGAGCACCGGTGCAGCTGCGGCTAATGGTGGTGCGTCTGGTGTTAAGGGCAAATGTGGGAGAAGATTATCAACCCAAGGGGCCCAGCAGTTGCTGGACGGCCTGAGCCCTCGGGGCGATGATGCACTTGAGAGGTCACTGAATCAAATGAGGGGAAAGATTCAGTGCCTGCCGCCTCCGGAAGAAATGCGGCAGGGCTGGGTTTTTTTTTTTTTTTTTCAACCGAGACTACAGGCATCAACAAAACCGTTACCTTCTGCTAGTCATTAGTCCCTGACCCTTCGCCCGATAAGAAGGCTCCTGCCGGAGCCGCCTCGTCCTAATTATGACTCATCAGACGGCGGCAATCCCACCCAATTAGTGGGGCTTAAGCGAGGGGCACTTGATAGAACAAGGGTCCGAGCCCTACGCGAGGCAGGAAAGACTGCAGCCTGCTGGAAGCGTCCACCCCAGCCTGCCCCTCACCTGGGGGGCCAGGCTGCCATTTGATCTGATGTGCTTGATATTTCATTCACTATGTTGCCTCCCAACCCCCTTCGGAGATCTGAGAGGGGCCAGATGAGTGGCCGTACAAGGTGCCGGGGCCAGGGGCCTTCCAGGGACAGCTAACCTGCAGATCCTGTAGAATGCTCGCAGTCAAATGTTACCACAGACAGGGAGCCACAGGTATGAGATGAGATAAAAAAAAATGACTGGCAAATGCCTTCAGGGGTCGGGCGTGTTGCACATTCTGAACTTTAACAGCATAATGGAGTAATTGCAGCTGGGGAAAGAACCCAGACCCAGCAGGAAGGAAGGGTATGCTGAAGCTGGGAGACCAGGGCTGTGGGCAGGGGAGGCAATGACAAGCCACGTCCTTTGCTCTGAAAAAAAAAAAAAAATGCCCAAAACACTATTTATTTTAATGCTGTAAATAAGCAATTTAAATATTATCCTAGTTCCATAATAAATAACATGGTAACGTGGTGCCCTGCGGTTATAACAAATTATTTATTAGGTTTTTTAAAATTCTAAGGCAGCGTCTTTGTAACCAGGAGGTTTCCATCCGGTCAGATCATTAAAACTGAGGGTGCAGGTCTGCCCTGCTGTGGGGGGCGGGGCACTGATCTCTAAAGGCTGCTGGTGGCCCCGTCTCCTTCGTCGATGCTCGATACAGTCGCAGGAAGGTCTTAGAAGTGGTTATGGTACCAAAGGTCACAGGCCTCCAGAACTCATCCTGTACGCTTCCATGCCCTCTTCACACATCTGGCAAGAAAGAGTCCAAAACACCAGGGCTGACGGCTGGAGAAGCGCCTCGGGTTGTAAGCACTGGCCAGCACACAGCTAGAGTAGTGGCTGCAAGCAGCCCTGAGCGGGCATCGGTTGCTTCCAGGGCCTGCGCAGCACAGCGCAGAGGGCGTGGGGTGTAGCAAAGTCTGTGATCAGCTCGCCCAGGACAAAAATCGTGAGGGGCATTAACTTTTACCAGGAGAGCATACAAGACAGCAGCAGCCGAGATGGTCAGTATGAGTGAAAGAGTCTTCCTAGGTAGCTTAAGTCACTGTTGATCCCTTACTAACATTTCTGCATAAATACCTAGCTAGGGACCCCACTTTCTAGTCTAGGGGCCCCACTTTCTAGCCTAATGTCAGCTGACACTGAACATACAGAGAAACAGGAGCTAATAGGAGCTTGGACTCCTAACGCCAGAGAACCCAAAGGTTAGTGCAAAACTGAAATTAGTACAAGGCCCCCTTGGGATTAGTACCCAAGGGAGGGAGGCTAACTGGACTACAGGAGCTCGGAGAGGGACCCCAGGGTGCTGGAATAATAGGGAAGAAGGACCACAAGCACAAGGACCAATCAGAATAAGCATTGGAGCAGCCCTAGGAGGCACAGAGAGGGACAGGATCCTGACTGATAGCACAGGACAGGGAAGAGGACTGGGACTTTTAGGGAGAATATTAGCTAGTATATAGGAGATGATCTCACATAGATTAACAAACGAGATACAGGATTTGATGGATCAAAACATGGAAAGAAGAACATAAGAATGACCTCTTTAATGTGTGTGTGTTTCACTTCATCTCTAAATAAAGAGCATTCATCCCCTCTGGATGAGAAATATAATTCCATCCAAAAGGAAAAGATCTGCACCTCATACATAGTGCATGGATACATCCAGCAGGCTGCCCTGGAAGAAGAAGTGTCCACAGTCTCAGACGCTCCACTCAGTGAAGCTCTACTTTGTCCTATTGTGAATCCAGCCAATTTCAAAGTCAGCAGTTTGTCCACTCCCCTGCAGGGCCATACTCTGAGTGACTAAGTCTCTGACCACTTTGCTTTAGAAAGTTCTAGAGACAGAAGTGGTGATTGGAAAGGAGAGAGCTGGTGAGGATCTCAACAAGGAGTACCTGGGAACAGAAATCAGGCCAGGTGCCAAGTCTGTACCTCCAAGTGTCCCATACTGAGATGAGCACAGGCCAGCATTCTACTCTTGGGAGCCTGAATAGTGTGGGGAATTACCTGCCCTGTGTCCTTTCTGTGCAGTGACCCCTATAAGTCTCTTGTGTGTCCACATCTATGATGCAGAACTTGGTTGGATGATTAGATTCTGATCTTCTATGGCTCAAATCTTCCCATGGCCCTGTTCACCCTTTAGCATCCAGAAGACCTGTCTTTGGAAACCCCTTGGGTGCAGAAGTACATCATCTCCAGAAGCACTGTGAGGCTCCCAGGGGACCCCTTGACGGGGGGCATACCACCGGGGTACAGCACCTATTAACAGCCTTGGTCACATGGTGAGCACTGCAGGGGTTGTAATCTATCCAAAAGTGGTCCCTGTAAACCAGGAGAGATAGCCATCCACAGAGCAAAGAAGAAACCTCTTCCAGGCCTCCACAGGTTGCAGACTCTTGATCATCATTTTAGGCCGACCTTCCCTGCTCTAGGGTTCTCAACTGCAAGCCATACTTCACTATGTGTGCTACTCTGGAAAGATAGAATGAATGATGCAAACCTCTGCAGTAGCTCCACCACCCCCTACAGGGCCCTTGGCTTCTCTCTCCTCAACTTTCCAGAGCGCTAGGACTACAGCAGTAGCCATCATTGACTAGATGACTATATTGACTATATCTGTAGCCATCAAAACATAAACCTGGTCCTAGACCATAGGTTCTGAAGGAATGGACCACAGACAATGGTCACACTAATGAAACAGGAAATCAAAAAGCAACACAATGACAGAAGACTAGAATCTTGTGATCCAAGAGGTGAGGCAGACACCCCTGGAATGAGTGTCCCCATCTTCACACAGTGTGAATGCCGTTATAGTTGAAGAATATGTTCAACTTTTCTTAGGTTAGCTTCTCAGCTTAGAAAAGAATTGATGAGATTAGATATGTGACAGTTGTTCCTACAGGCAAGCCCCACTTAACACATACATGCTTACTTTGCTTCTGATTTCCCATTTATAGACAACTTCACCTCTACTTCAGTGACAAATTAATTACAAATTGAATGAAGCTGAGGTGCTATAATCAAATCCAGCTTGTCTTGGTTGAGAAAGTAGTTGGAGCTGAAGATCGTTGTTGGCCTCCACTGTACGCAGAAGCTTCTGGCATGGGATAACAGGGTCACAGCAACGTCACGCATCTGCTATCACTCCACTCTTTTTTTTATCACTCTGTTCTTGACCTTCTCATTTGATGACATTATAAAGCCAACCAAAGAGAAAACCAAAGAATTGCTACTCTGAGATGAATTTTAGGAGTTAGAGAACCCAGTTCCTTAAAAACCCAAAATGGTGCACTCAAGGCTCCAACAGCTGATTGAAGGCACAACAGGGCTATGGCCGGGATCCTCTGAGCCAGAACAACAGTAGAGCTTCAGAGTCTCATTTAAGGACATAGGTGAGGTCTTGGCTTAGGCTCTGTCAGCCTCAGCAGACTTTATCTCTTCCAGAAGGCCCTTCTGCCACCCTTCACAGTTGACCATACCATGTAGTAGGTCACACAGCCCTGCCCCCGAGCTGGCTCCTGCTGAGCCAGCATGTGTTCCCTTCATGTGTGTCCCCCTGTCTTTACCACTCCCACAGTCTCTGATCCACACATGGTTCTCTGAGCACTCTATGTTTTCTCTAGGGACTAGGACCTGGCTCTCTCTTTCTCTGTGCCTCAAATGCCTTTCTCTCTCCTCAGAGCATGGGGCCTTTAAATCCACTCCTGAGTCCAACACTGAGTATGACCAACTTCAGGAGAGCTCCCTGACACCTCTCTCCTTCCCCCAGGAGAAGGGATGGTCACAGTACTACGTCATAACTGTTGGTGACAAGCAGACTGTGATTCTCTTAGAGTAGAGACAATTTTCATGTATTTGTCTTATCCTTAGTATCCAACAAACACCTGTCTCATAGGAAGTGCTAAATAATTGACAAACAGAGCCTTTTCATTAGGGAGTCAACAGAGGCCAAGGTAACTACAGGATACAAATAAACAAGTTTTAGGCTGGGGTCTAGGAAGGGCTGTGCTAGAATGACCCTGTTTCCTTACAACTGACTTGTACAATCCCTGGCAAAATCCCCAATGTTTTCTTAGTTATGCTATGTTATGCTGAAAGAATGGCCAAAGAATGATACAAACCAAAAATAACTTCATTCTATGGGCCATTTGGGAACATGCACAAGAAAATCAATTGTTTGAACAGAATTTTCATTACATTCCTTTATTACTATGCATCAAGCTAAGTAAATGTGAGAAGGCTGAGCCAGATGGACTCACAGATGAGGAGCATGGTTCTGTTGAAAGGTATTGACAGTTCAACATAGAGAGATTTCAGGTTACCTGAACATAGTGACCAGTGGAGAGCAAGCTCAGTGCAGAGAAATCAAAGGAAAGCTTCTTCCAGATGTGGGATTTTCCTGTATCCATCTCAGAGAACTTAACTGTGAAATCCATAGTCACAAGTCCCCAGAGTACCAGGCCCATGTGGATCTGGGAAAGGAAAGGAGAGCTGAAATGTGCATTTTTGTGCGTGAGATTCTATTTTTGCATTGTGTTTCATGAAATTCTTGATACCAAGATGATGATAAATCACACAAAAGAAGACAACCAAAACATGTGAGGTTTAAATGCTCAGGCATGGAAGGATACTTGAGATTAAAACTATCCTATAAGATAACTGTTGGTTATCACACAAATCTACAAAGCAGCTTTAAACTAGGCATGGACAAAGACAAGCACAGAAAAAGTAAAATCAAAACTAATTCATTCGGTTGTTCCAATGTCAATACCCTGGTTGTGATTCTGTACTGTGGTCACTCCAGATACGATCATTGCCTAGCCAATATACAGAGTCTGGCCACAGAGACCAAGGTTTGATCCCCAGCATGCCATGCCAGCCCTGCCAGTGGGGTGCACTGAGATAGCTATTGAGACTGGGTGTGGTGGCACACGCCTATAATCTCAGCACTTGGGAGGCTGAAAACAGGAGAATCACAAGTCTGATCTATGTAGTAGGACCCTATAGACTCTGTAGACTCTGCCCTACATACAAAAAAGGAAAGAAAACTAAAAAAGATTCTGAATAGCACAGAAACCAATAGTCTGAGTTGACCAATGCAACCAACCGCTGAGTTTTCACGCAGGTGTGGCTTTTGCAAAGTTACAACTAACACGTTACCTCGTTGCGCCCTGTGCTTTGCTCCCTGTTTGCACTTCTCCAGGCCTTTGCCGCCCTGCTCAGGTGTCAGATGTGCTTACTCTGCAGAGCCCACCAAGAGCGCCAGCAGCCAACACAGAAGCAGGCAAGTCTCTCCCACACAGGCAGCCCTGATGGAGAGGTACAGACTCCTGTCTTCTTGGCCTTTACTTTGATAATGCTAGCATCACATAATAACTCAAGGATGCCCTCTGTTTATAAACCAAATGACAATCAGGTGCCCTTGATTGGTTTCCAACCATACAATATTTATTTATTTATTTATTTATTTATTCATTCATTCATTCATTCATTTATTCATTTATTCATTTATTCATTTATTTGGTCCAGGGTCTCGTTACTCAGCTCGAACTAGTAGTGATCCTCCTGTCTCAGGCTCCCTAATGCTGGGTTATAGGTGTGCACTACCATGCCAAGTTTTGGTGTCTACACAGCGTGCCCCACGTTCCAGGGTTAGCAGGGCATATGGTACCGGGAATCGAGCCAGGGTCCTTGCCCTTGCCAGCCAGGCACTTAGACCACTGAGCTATCTCCCCAGCCCTATACAGTAAGTATTTGTAACCTGAGACTTTCCCAACTGAGTGTCTGCCTTAGTAACTCTGACTTACATGCTCCAAAGTTTTTGCATTTCCACTGCAAGTGCTAGCTAGGTTTATTTATCTTTTACCATCTTCGGGATCCCTAGCCTCTGCTGGTATTTTCAGAACATTTCTGCTATGGATTGCGTATAGGTGTCCCC
Organism: Capromys pilorides; assembly: GCA_004027915.1. Classification (NCBI taxonomy): domain Eukaryota; kingdom Metazoa; phylum Chordata; class Mammalia; order Rodentia; family Capromyidae; genus Capromys; species Capromys pilorides. The sequence goes on from PVKN010021781.1 coordinate 10,496, forward strand.
CCAAAGCCTCATGCAGTCCTGAGGCAGCTTCTGGAATTCCTAATTGATTATTGTGAGAATGGGTGCTGCCCCTCCCCTGGAGCAGGTGATATGCATTTCAATGTAAGGTAGGAAGAGAAGTTGGCTGCTTGAGCTGCTGCCAGCTCCCTCTCTGCACTCTTACTCTTGCCCATGTCTTGGAAGGTTGCCCTCTCCCATGTGCCAGTCTGCCTTGGAGCCAGCTGAATATGGACTGAAACCTCCAGGAACTGTGAGCTAAATAAACCTTTCCTTCCCTCATTTCGAGTGTTGGGTGTTTGTCCCAGCAACAAGAGAAGAGTAAGACAATTTCTAATCCTATTGTTTGAACCTTTCAGTGCACTGGGTTCAAAGTAAATAATAAATAAAAATAGTTAAAAAATAAATAAATGAAAGCGGGGAGTACATCCTGCAGGAAGAAGAAAAGCAGCAGCTAAGTCTGTGTTTCAAATAAGAAAACATGGCTGCTCTGAGAAGCGTGGATCCATAAAGGGCACGTCCAGTAACTTCTTGGAAGTTCAGCAAGCACAAACTGGCTCCTTATGCGTAACCTGTCACAGTGTAGCCCCCAGGACCCTTTGCTAGAGTCCCAGGGATAATTCACTGTCTCAAGTCATGAAAGCCTCCAGGGATTGAATCAGAATCCAGCTTTACCAGAGATACAACCATCTAAGCCATGCTTCTTTGCCCAGATGTGTTCTCTTTGGCTTGGCTTATTGTCTAGTAGATTCCTCCACTGCTCCAGGCTTTGGCCATTCAAGCTCATAGTGAGAGCAAGCCTTCTTCCTGGGAGCTCGTAGAACTCTGAGGCTTCTGTGGGCCCAGAGGTGTCCTGAGCCCACCATCAAGGCCGTGCCAGATGCGGAAAGCAGGAAGTCTCTGACAGGATGTTGGGGACATGGTACTTCCCAGGCAAGGACAGAAAAGTGGGGTCTTGGCTTGACCTCAGAATTTGAGAAAGATCTTTTCAGGATGAAAACAACTGGGTTTTGTTTTTTAAAAATATTGAACAGAAGAAAGTATACACACTTCAACAAAGTACACTTACAACTCCTAAGTACTGGCCAGAAGACTGATATGTGTAGATATTTCAAACTTGGTTCTATTCATGTGTGCGTGTGTGTGTGTGTGTGTGTGTGTGTGTGTGTGTGTTGTGTGGTGGGCTCAGCTCTGCCTACACTGGGGGCCAGGCTGGAGTGGCATGTGGCGCTGAGGATAGAACCATGGTCCCTGCACTTTGCCTAAGCTTGCCTGAGCAGGCGCTTTCGACTGCTGAGCTACCTTGCCGGCCCCTGGTTCTATTTTTAAACTTGAAATCTTCCAGATATGCAGTTCAGCTTCATATTGTATAGGGAAAAATATAGTTTCAGAGAATTTAAGGCACAAAATAATCTTGAAGGAAAAGATCACCCCCCGAGATGACCTGCTTCCAACTTTCAACTGGTATTTCTGGACATGATTATGCCGAACAACTGCCTCAAATACTAAAATTTCATTACAGAAGCTGTTTTTCAAAAATTACACCTTTGGGTCAGCCAAAGAGCTCAGTGGATTAAAGCGCCTACAAGTAGGCTTAGGTGCTGGGGGGTTTGATCCCCAGGCTTGCTGTTCTGGCCCCACCCCTGGGCTAAAACAGCAATTGAGACTGGATGTGGTGGCGCGTGCCTGTAATCCCAGCTCTTCAGAGACTGTAAACAGGCGGATCACTATGAGTCTGACCTAGTAGCGAGACCCTAAACACCCTGTAGACACTTCCCTAAAACACAAAAATAAATAAATAAAAAATTACACCTTTTCTCTCAAGTCTCTTCATTTTGTTTATGAAAGAAGAAACATACTACATTTGTATTAATTCCCCTCTTATAACAAATACATTTAATTTCTATATGGAAATAAAATATTCCAAGGAAATTACTTAAAGATCAGTTATTAATTAAAACTGTCTCTGGCTCACAAAGAATCACATATACATTTGACCATGAATAAATCAGAGGAACAGTGTTTAAAATATTTTATGCACCAGCCCTGTTTAGTTGACTCAGAGACCATGCAGCACCTGTAGAATTCCTTACCATCTAGACCACAGAGGTGTCCTTTTTCAGAAATAAAAATGATAAAACAAAGGACTGTTTAAAATTTCAAATTTTTCAAGCTCCCAGGAAACCTTAAAATTTCTTATTCACTGAAGTCTTCTTGGTAATGAGGACAGCAGCAGAACTCGATCATGCTGAAAGAAAGAAGAAGATATTTGACGGGTGCAGCTGGGAGGCTCTGGGGGAAGAGAAGAGCCATCTTGACCATGCCCTTCCACATCCTCTTCTACTCAGGCCTGCTTCGTTCTCCCAGCCAACTTCTACACAAAGCCAAGACCAAGCTTCTAGATACTTCTGACCTATTGACTCCACCACTAGACATACCAGATCTTCTTTAACTTTCAGCTTTGATTAGACTCGCGTTAGCCTCTTTTGCACAACCATGTCCAGAGCAGTCCAGAGACCAGAAGAGTGGGCTGGTCAAGCCTAAGTCCTATCTGCTTCCCCATTATAGAAGGAACTGGAATACTGGGGTGAGAGAAGGTTGACACTGTGGCCTGGTAGTCTAAGACCTAGGGCTTTCAGTCAAGTCTTAGGATCACATCAGAGCCACTCAAAGTCCAAACAGCATGAGGGCCACCTGCTAGTACAATGTGTAATGTCAAATCCTTGGATGGAGGATCTACGATCTAAATGAAAGCCAAGTCCCTGTTCAATGTAGCCCTCTAAAAAGCAACTCTTGAACATCTAGATGGTCCCTCCAGTTCTACAAATCCTATGCACCCACCTGATCAGGACCCTAGGAGCTCTAATCCAAAGGAATCCAATTAGGACTTCCACCTGAGACCCAAACAGCCCTGTTCCCATCCCATGCTCAGGCGTCATAATTCTAGCTCCAAATTCAAATGTGTCTTCACTGCTGAGGCTCAGGATCTCACCTTGAGCTCTCCTCTGCTTTCAGACACAAAAACCCCTCACGGACCACTCCGGAGCCATGCCAGGAAATTACCCTTGCTAATTGCAATGAAATAAAGTGTGCCTCTATGCCAAGCAGCAACCCTATGCTATCTCTACAGCAACTGTCAGTGAAAAAGCAATCCAGAGTCGCATTAAAAGAGAGAACTGAAAGTATTGTGCTCTCTCAGGAAATGCGAAGAAAATTCACATCTTTGCTTCTGTCTGCAAACATATGTCTTTACCTTGGAGGACATCCTTCCTGCCTGTGGATGGGTCAGGCTCAAGCCAGCAAAGCTACTTGAACCACCTGATTCTCCCGTCTCTCTGAAGAATACTTAATCCTAATGATATTTCTTGCAGATACACATTAATTCCGCATTGTTCCAGTCACAGCAAATGCCATGCTCCTGGGCCACGGCATTAAACATTTACTTCATGCTGCTGTTTCCAAGGCTGTTCTCCCTTTGCCAGAGACACTTGTAGTTCTGGTATTGCTGCCTTTCTCAGCCTCTGCTCTCTCCTTGAGTCCCAGAGTTTTCTCCTGCAGGTACCTGGTGGCTGCCAAAGTTCTGCCTCACTCTTTCCTTGCCCGGGGCACCATGGTAGACTTGGTTGTGTATCACCATGCCAACAGCTGGTTCCAGCATGGCATGGCAGCATCCCCCTCCCCAGAATGAACCACAGTTGCCCTGTATCTTCCTAATGCTTTTGGAACAATGCATGCCAATTTCAATATCTTTGTGCCATTCTTATTAGATCCCTCTAGTAGGGAGCCAAGATGGAGCCAAAAAGAGAGAGAAAGAAACAGAGAAATAGCACAATAATATGAACAAAATCCTAGGACTCACCATGAGAGAGAGTCTGAATCTTCACTAATTCTCAGTTCTTTCCTTCCTGGCCTCTTAACTGCTTCAGGGTTTTTTCTCAGCCAGGGAGCTATTTCATGCAAGACAAAAAATCACAAGGAAAGCATCAGTAATAGTGCGGTACAAACTGCCAATGAGCCCAATTTGTGTGAAGTTCTCTCTGATTAAGAACACAATACTTTGTTTCCACCGTTTTACAAAATCATTCAGACGGAAGGCTGCGTGGAATAGAAAATCAAGTGCTGAATCATGAAAGACAGCAGATCAAGGTCTTTCATCTAGGAAATCTTTAGCTAAAGAGAGAGAGAAAGAACATCAATCAGATATTATTTCCAATTATTTTTCAAATTGGAACAGAGAAAGAAAACACACACACACAGAAGCCTGACATGGTGTTACTCAAGTCTGTTGCTGGAAGGAAAGTCCTTGCTTATATTGAAGTAAAGTTCTGAAAATAAGCAAAGAACAGATTTATTGATTTTGGGGGAGTCTGGGTGTAAAAAAGAGAAAGAATAAAGAAGTGCTCTTTGCCCGCTCTGTCCAAATGACATCCCAAGTGGCCTCCCTAATGGTGGGGGAGGGGAGGGGGCAGGTGCCTACCCGGGCACATGGACAGAACTGCCCTTAGGCTAGGGCTAATGGTATTGGCTGAGCCTGCTGTAAGCCTCTCTTTTCTAATAGCCAACTTTCTATGTGCGAGAAGACAGACAGATATTGATTGGTCCAAATGCCCTTGAGTTGACAACATCTGAAATGAAAATCCACAAGGCTAGCACAAACTTTCTGCAAGTTCAATTTCTGGAATCTGATTATGACACTGGATTGGGAGGCCATTCGCACATGGACAAGGCCTCTTTTTTTGCACCCCCCCCTCCATTTGGCACCCATAATTGGAGGGAGTTAAGTGGCATCATCAAGCCTGTTATTCAAATATCCGAACAGAAAGAGGCAACTGAAGGCTAATCTTGGGGTGATTAAAGGGAGAAATGTCCTCTCACTAGCACAGGGCTAATCTCTGCAACAAAATGAATGAAGGCCTC